>CAIGQQ010032692.1:0-15006 GCA_903798035.1 Danio albolineatus | reverse complement strand
ATATAAATAAACCATTTTATTGCACGTTAAGTGTTGTGGTTTTTTTTTCAGATAACCCCACAACCACCATTCATATAACCACAGTTTTACTACACATAGACCTACCATATTTAACTATGGTTAGTATCTAAATCCATGTGTTTTACTATGATTTAAGTAATATGTACCATGGTTCATTTTAGTACAGTGCAAAGTATGATCTGATGAAGAATGCCTGCTCCCTCTTGTGGACGAGCGTGTTAAACAGTTACTTTTATTTAGCTAGCTAAGAAGCACTGACGCTCAGCATAGAAAGACATTTTTGCCTATTTATTTTAAACTCTCTGTCAAAGTCGTACTTTTACTTTTTTTTGTTGTCATTCGTTCACAACTCGACCACAAACTGTGTCATTAACACCCTAAAGCAGCCACATCATAAAGTTAGCTGACTGCACAGTTGTGGTGGGTTTTCAGGAGAAAGCAGAGGATGTGAGACAGGTGTGGTGTGAAACCTGTTCCCAGAAAGAAAGCAGTAGTTTCTGAACTACAGGCCAAACATATACTCTGTGTCAACTCCTCAAATCAGTAAACTGCTAACAGATTCTGTATACAGAAACTAATTTACTACTGTAGTTTTTGTGTCAGTCTAGTTGCATGTAAATACTTTCTCCAGGCAGAAAATGGAATTATGTTATATATATATATATATATATATATATATATATATATATATATATATTTTTTTTTTTTTTTTTATTTTTTTTTTATTTTTTTATTGAAGCCAATGTTGAATTTGATAAAACTTATTGTAGATAAATTCCACCCCACATTTTTAAGATAAATGTTTAGACACTGAAACCACGATGACTTGAGGCAATACTTTATTTAATGATCATCAAATTTTGCCTATTTAACCATGATTATTATATGAGAACATAACCCTTCTGTTACCTACAGTTCATAATTAATGGACAGTACATGGTCCAGAGACCTCTCGTTTTATTCTAGCCCTCAGTCTGCGCAGTTCAACATGTCCGCTGTCCACTTTAAGCCCAGTCTCAGTCAGAAACCAAGCCTTCTCGAGTTTCTGCTCTCCATAGTTCTGCAGGGCAAAGCGCAGATACATTTCGGCAAGGCGCTGTCTTCCAAGACCAGCTTCCACACACAGCAGAGCCTGCTCCTCGTGCAGATCTAGGGCTTGAGAAAAGTCCTGTAAGCCAGACTCCTCATGGGAACACAACAGCAGACAACGGCCTCTGCGACAAAGGTCCTCTGCCCAGACCCTCTGCTCCTCTCTGCCTTCCGCAGTGTGACCCTGGATGACCTTACTCAGATCAGACACTGCCCTCTCGTGGAGGCCGAGGTGAGCCAGACAGGCTGCTCTCTGCCTGAGGTACTGAAGCTTCATCTCACTGACCGCTCGCACTGCTAATGTGAGGAGAGCTAAAGCCTGCTCCCATTGGCCATTTTCAGAAACACAGCTGGCCTGCTGAGATGCTGCCTGGAAGCACACAGTCACTTCATTAGCCACTGTAGTAACAAGATGTTGGATCGATAAACTGTTATATTAGTGGGTTACCTGTGCCAAGCGTTTTCTTTGGGCTGACTGCAGAAGACTGATCAGAAAGTCTAGAGTTGCTGGTTCTTTCTCTGCCACTACACTCAGATAACTGGCAGACACTTTGTAGTTCTGCTGCCAGGCCTTTACAATGCCCCACCTGGCTTTAGCTGCGGCATCTCGAGGTTCCTGACCAAACACCTGCTTCAGGTGAGCACCTGCTGCGTTCACATCCCCTACACAAACATCAAAAGGCGTTTTACAGAGATGTCCCAAATGCTTGAATTTTCATTGGAGATCAAAATTAGACAACCTGCAGTTTCCTGCATTTGACATTACTGGTTAGACCTATTTAAAGTTATTTAGATTGAAGTTATGAAGTTATTACATACGTTTTAAAACTGAAAACTGCTAAAAATTAGAAAACATGTTCAGGCCATGTCTATGCATACACTGGTATTTTTAGTTTTCCATCCTATGTTGTAAAAAAAAATAAAAAATTGGCCCACACAAAATTGTAAAATTATTCTACTAAACCAACAGGTGGAGATATAACCCCAAGCATAAAGCCATGTTGACCAATCAGAAGCCTGCAAAAAGAGGGCCCACAACCAGATGACAAACAAAGAAGAAAGCAGCATGTACGCTTACATCATGAGGCAAAAAATATAATTTCATTAGCCACAGGGCAGTTTGTAAAATGCTTAATCATGGACGTAATTTTCAAACGTTTCTGTTTCAATCACATGATACTGCATTTGCTGCAGAACCCACGTTCATGTGTTATTCTGGGTCTAAACAGTTGTCGTAATTCCATTTGTTATCTGACAAAGCCTATTTAGTTCACAGTTTTTCTAGTTTCACTTAGTTTGCAAGATGATGAGACCCAAGCACAGCAGGTTGTCCAGATGAAGGCCACGAGGAAACTTTCAGCCTCAATAAGAGAATTTGGTTATTTAAAATCTGTGATTTCTAAAACATTGCATCTTTATTTCACTACACTCATTAAAGTCTCCCAAATAGCCTGGTGGTCCATGAAAGACAAAGCAGCTGGAGTTGCTTGCCAGATAATTTTGAAGATAACATTATTCATTCACTCATTCATTTTCCTTTCGGCTTAGTCCCTTTATTAATCCGGGGTCGCCACAGCGGAATGAACCGCCAACTTATCTAACGTTTGTTTTACGCAGCGGATGCCCTTCCAGCCGCAACCCATCTCTGGGAAACACACCCATACACAATCATACACTACGGACAATTTAGCCTTACCCAATTCACCTATACCACATATCTTTGGACTTGTGGGGTAAACCGGAGCACCCGGAGGAAACCCACACGACCACAGGGAGAACATGCAAACTCCACACAGAAATGCCAACTGACCCAGCCGAGGCTCAAACCAGCGACCTTCTTGCTGTGAGGCGAACGTGCTACTCGCTACGCCACCGTGGCGCCCAAGATAACATTATTTATGAAAAAAAAATCTGGGGTTTATAAATTGTTCTGTAATTTTGATCTCCACTGTATATGCTCCTACCTTTGGCAAGCAGTGTATCTATGTAGAGGAGGTGCCACCTGGGTTCCCTGCAGTTGGTGTTCATTAGCGCTCCACTAATCAGAAAGGCCTCTCGAAGATGCTCCTCCCGACAGGGCACAGGATTGGATAACAGAACGTCTGCCAGGCTTTTGCGACAGTGCTGACCCAACCATTCACTGATGAGTCTGCGAGCTTTGTTTTTAAGGGACAGCATGCTCTGAGTCGCATCCTCTGCACCACACTGAAGGGCCGCCAGTATGTCTAGTGTGCATTCCTAGTAAATTATTGATATTACAGGGTCAGTTTACAAGCATACGATTTATATATACATTTATTTAACACGATTTAAAAAATCATTTAACAACTAGCCTCTCTGCAGCATTCGGCATTGATTGAATGATGTGAGAAAAAAACGTCTGAAAGTCATAATTAATTGTTATTAATTTATTGATTCATTCATTCATTTTCCTTTCGGCTTAGTCGCTTTATTAATCCGGGGTCGCCACAGCGGAATGAACAGCCAACTTATCCAGCATTTGTTTTACGCAGCGGATGCCCTTCCAGCCACAACCCATCTCTGGGAAACACATCCATTCATTCATTCATTCATTTTCTTTTCGGCTTAGTCCCTTTATTAATCCGGGGTCGCCACAGCGGAATGAACCGCCAACTTATCGGGCATTTGTTTTACGCAGCGGATGCCCTTCCAGCCACAACCCATCTCTGGGAAACACATCCATACATTCTCATTCACACACATACACTATGGACAATTTAGCTTACCCAATTCACCTGTACCGCATGTCTTTGGACTGTGGGGGAAACCGGAGCACCCGGAGGAAACCCACGCAACCAGGGGGAGAACATGCAAACTCCACACAGAAATGCCAACTGGCCCAGCCGGGGATCGAACCAGCGACCTTCTTGCTGTGAGGCAAACGTGCTACCCACTAGGCCACCGTGGCGCTCTTAATTTCTTGATGTCTCTTTTAAATATATTTAGCAAAATGTTGTAGACTTACAATTACTTGCATTAAAATATTAGCTAACATTGGATGACTAAACACTGGAATATGTTTCTTGTCATTTGGTGTTTTGACGTATACTGCATTATTATCAGTAGATCATGAAACCATCATGTAACATGTTTTCGCAAAATGAGTTATTTCCCAAAGGTGGAGGTTTCAGTTTTTTTGCAAACCACACCTTCTGCTGGTTCAGCATGAGATAAGTAAATCCTCTTCCACACAAGGCCTGCACATGATCTGATCGCTTTTTAAGGATTGCAGTGAAGTCAAAGATGGCCGTCTTCCACTGGCCCAACAGAGCATAGCATCTTGCTCTCTCCAGGAGGGAATCGATTGCTCCACCACCTAAATAATAAACATAAAAATAACAGTTAATAGATATAAAACAACAGTGTTCTGAGTTATCTTCTCTTCCTTTACAACATTATTTGATAACTGATCATAAGATGTACGAAGCATAAACAACAAGATTACATAATGGAAACAAATGACAGAACCACTAAGAACTGTTATTTCAGAGATAAAGAGGAAACCGCTATATGTTTTTTTCCATTGAAACTGCGTCAACCAGATTCAATCAGTGATGTGTAATCCTGTTTGCATGTACACATTTTCCTGTTTAGTTGACCATTATTGCCACAAATATTTTCAAATCGAGCTATAATATTTCTGTATGTTTCTGATTATAGCATGTTCTCGTTACCTGAAGCCATAATGGCTATGGACAAATAGGCCACAGCTTCCCTTATAGCACTTTCTGCTTGTTGGCCACACAGTATACGTTTGGAAGCAGTGTGACAATGTTTTTCCAGAAGTGCTCGGTCTTGTAAAGATGTTACAGAGAGAAGGGGTCGTAGACAGGTAGTGTCTCCAGAGTGAATCAGCTTCTTCAGAAGCTGTAAGACACCGAAGAGGTTATCATCATTTTCATCAAAGAAACTTTAACTAAGGTAAGCAGCAGGAAGAATTTAATCTAATACCTGATAGGCATCATAGAGGAAGCCTCGATGCAACTGCAGTATTGCAAGACGTGCAAGAATTGGTGGTCGTGGAGCTGTGTGTTCAATATTGAGAAGTAGTCGATAAGCCTCCTCGACACGACCCAACTGGTACAGAGCGTCCGCTGAGAGAATCTGGGGTCCATCGGTAAAGGGCTGTAACTCCATTAGGAGGAGAGCGAGAGCATGCACACCAATGGGAGACCTGAAGGAAGCACAGGAGACTGAACAGAACAGTAGTAATTCTCCTAAAGCTAGAAATTCTCCTCATGGAGGGCCAAGGTTCTGCAGGGTTACCTACTGTATAAGCTGCACTTTGAATATAAATGAATTGTGAATTTTTTATACAAATAAATAAAATTTATAACTGACATTCCTTCATCTAACATGCTTAGTCCACACAAAAATAAAAATGATTTTATCAATTATTCACTCTAAAGTCGTTCTAAACTCCTAAGACATTTGTTTATTTCCAAAACAATAATTAAGATATTTTTGCTCTCTCATCCTCCATGTGCTGTCACGGGTCTGAGATGTTCAAAGTCCAGAAAGGAACCAAAAACATTGCCAAAACATTTCACATGACTTCAGTGGTTCAAATGTAATCACACAAAGCTTCAAGAACATTTGTGTGACACAAAAAATGTCTTCTGCTTCAGATTAGGGTGTACACTTACTGTGGGCAATATAATGCTTGTACTGTATGTTGTGCTGCTGACACTAAAGGCAAAACACTGTACTGCCTGTGGTGAACATGCACACTAACACAAAAGCAAACAAAGATGTACTTACAGTTTATTTATTTATTAATTAATTAATTAATTAATTAATATATTTATTTATTCATTCATTCATTCGTTCATTCATTCATTTTTTTATTACAGTTGAACCACTGAAATCACATGGAACGTTTTGACAATATTTTTGGTTCCTTTTCTGGCCTTTGAACATCTCAAGAACCTTGCTGCCTGTGGAGGAGCAGAGAGCTCACAGTTTTTATCTACAATATCTAAATTTGTATTCCAAAAATAAACAAAAGTACAGGGACTGTATGTATCGAATAAATATATCCACTCTAAGCCTAATACCAAATTCCCGGACTTTTCCCTTATTCTCAATGATTAAAAAGCTGAAATCCCATGACATATAATGAATGGACAGCGTTCTTGACTGTTTGAGATTTGCATTACATTTAAATGATTTTAGCTTGAATATAATTTTTGCTGAAATTTAACAGTTGCTATTAGAATAACAATGATACTGTACTCCCCATATAAGGTCCCATATTTGATAGCTCATTAGTAATTTTGCAAACTTTACATTTGATTTTCCTGTCTGCTTTTTAAGCACCCAGTTTAGCTTTTTAGCCCCTAAAATGTATATTTTCCTGGCATGTTATCCTTAGTTAGCAGGTACAGTCTGGGGACTGCACTTGAATTAAGTGACTAGCAGTTAATGAGTGTAAGAGGAATAAAATGAGCTCAAATATAGCCTAACTGTAACAACAAAGAAGGTTGTTGGCTCGAGTCCCAGCTGGATCAGCTGGCATTTCTGTGTGGAGTTTGCATGTTCTCCCCATGTTTGCGTGGGTTTTCTCCTGGTGCTCCGGTTTCCCTCACAGTCCAAAGACATGTAGTATAGGTGAATTGAATAAACTAAATGGTCCATAGAGTATGTGTGTGAATGTTAGAGTGTATGGGTTTTTCCCAGTAGTGGGTTGCAGCTGGAAGGGCATTCGCTGTGTAAAACATATGCTGGATAAGTTGGCGGTTCATTCTGCTGTGGCAACCCCAGATGAGTAAAGGGACTAAAGGGGGCACACACTGGATGCGCCACTTGGCCAGGCGCCACACAGCGTCATGCATTTTAGAGCTCTAAACATAGATTTCTATCAGGATACGCACACATGCGCCACAGCTGCAACTCAGGACACTGTTCATATTTCTGCGGCGCCACAGAGCGCCATCTGAATAGTTTCATATTAAAGAAAATTCAAAGGTACACGTCTGGTGTGTGATACTTCCAACTGCCATTTGTGCGCCGTGTCGCATCGCTGAGTGGCGCAAGCCTGTGTGTGACCCCCCCTTTAGAATGAATGAACCAAAACTAAAATGTAAAGTGACACAAAATCCCTAACATAAACTATGAATATTACAAAACGTGTATAGCGATTCCCTGAATTTCGTTGTCTGAAACAAACTCTTTAAATTTCCATGATATTCCAGAAATTCCATGACCCATGGAAACCTTATTAAGGGGTCCATATTGGTATATTAAAGGTACAAATTAGTATCTAAAGTGTAAATATACCTACTTAAAAATGTAAAAGTTTACTGACCCTGACAGCTTTTGTACCTTTATTTCTAAGAGTGAAAGAACACCAAATATACAGTGCAGGTGACCTCCAGGAAAACCCCTAAGTGGATTATAAATCAATTACGTTTCAGTCTGAATCAGAAACTACAAACATACCTCTGTTTATTGTTGATGTGACCCTCTTCATGTTCTTGTTGTGCTGTAGGATTGGATTCAGCTTTTTCCTCCTCGACCCCCTCAAGCATAACTCTTCCCTGTTCCAGCAACACGGTGCACAGCAACCCACGGCAGTTCCAAGGCACCAGGCACCTAACAGTTACAGCAGCGTCCTGCAGCTGCAACCGGCTAGCCGTAGCATAATCTAGAGCAGTAAGGTAGTGTGAGCCAGCCATCATACGCAGGATACCCCTACCACAGAGAGCACGGACACAGCTGGGTGGGTGAGGAGTATTATGCTCGATGACCGCTTGGAAATCCTCCAGAGCACCTTTATGGTCTTCAATGAAGAGTCGGGAATACCCTCTGAGCACTTGCACTGTGTTCTGGTAGCTCTGCTGAGATGGAACGGCAGCGGCTAGCTGGCTACTTATGGAAAGAGCTTCTCTATGTTCACCACGTAGGAGGAGGCAATCAGCCAGACGCACCCGCAGTTCCCTACCTCCTCCGTCCGGCTCCAAGTGGCAGAGAGCTCGTAGTTGAGAGATAACAGGATCCAACAACTTCACTCCTTTTGAAGATCGAAGGTCAGGCCTCATTAGAACCGCCTCCCTGAACTGCGAGACACCCTTCTCCGCCTGTTGACGCAGCTGGATGCGGGCAGCTGTTCCTGTGCCACTGTCTGAGAAAAGACTCTGGAATTGCTGCCTTGCTGTGGCCGGATGGAGTGCAAAGCCATCACCTAGATCTTTGCAGACTTCTTTTGCTCGTCCTCCTTCTGCAAAACGAGCAGCTGCTCTGCTCACCAACAAACAAGCTCTCTTCTCTGCTGTCACTCCATGTTCGGCCTGGGATTCACCTAGTTTAAGAGTCAGAGACAAAGCTTCTGCACTTTCTGTGAACTTTCCTGATAAAAACAAGACTGCAGCTTGGAGCTCTCTTACTTGGATGTCTTCTGGAGAAATGGCAAGTAAAAACTCAATCGCTTTAGAGGAGTCAATGTCTTCACTTGCTTGTGTAGAATATGATTCTTTCTCCACCTGCTCCTTACTGAGAATGGGATATCTAGGAGACAATTGCTGGTAAAAGGCTTTAATTATTAGCTCCACGTGTTGGGTCTGCCTTTCTTTAACAAGTCTTACGGCTTCAGATCTATTCCCATGAAAGGCCTGCAGATAAAGCTGAGGGCCTTTGGGATTTTGAGGGTCAGAGAGCAAGCAGGCCAGAGCTCTAGTTAGCTCCAGAACTAAGCGTGTGCGACCAACAGGTTGAGGCGTTTGTTTTCCCTTGAGGAGAGCAGAACATCTAGCAAAGATCTCGTCTGAGGCCTGACCTGTTCCCTGCAGGACAGACTCCATTTTATAAAGAGAAGCAGAAACATTATTGGGGCATAATGTAGACAGAAATACAGCAACAAGACCTTTGCTCAGACCCTCAATAGAGTTGTGTGAACTGCCATCAAGACAGGCTTCCAGTGTTGCAATCACCTCCTCTAAATGACCTGTGTCAAGTCCACGCACGTGTCCTACAGTGGATCCTGCATGATTTCCAAAAGCATGAGTGTACAGAGCTGCAGCCCTGCCAGGGTCTCCAGAGAGCAATATTTTGTCCCCTTCTCTGCACAGGTCAGCTGCTCCTTTATGTTTGCCATTCATCTCCTGCTGTTATGCTTTTTACAGTTCGATAACATTTCCTCCTCAAGGGTCCTCAAAGACCTAAAAAATTAACTTTATTTAAAGACACATTCATATTTAGCTTTGATAAGTGGCCAGAAGCACTTGACTACTAGAGATTAATTGAACATATACTGGCTATAAATAACTGGCTGAAATAAGTACTAGTACAGGCTATAATATATAATGATAGTCAATAATGGGTGATTCACAGAAGGTATCGTTGTATGCAGATGATATTCTTCTTTATATCTCAGATTTTTCTGTTTAAGTTCCTGCAGTTCTTAAGGTTTAAAAATTATTTGTGTTTTTTTCTGGTTATAAGATTAATTTAAGCAAAAGGGATTTTTTTTCCATTGAATGCAGTGGCCAAAAGACAACTAATTAGGTTAGGCACAACCTAAAAATTACCTAAAAAAATTAGGCACAACCTAATTTTAAATATCTTGGGATTAGTATAACCAACAGATTTCAAGACCTTTTAAAATTTTATTTTGATAATCTACTGCTCCAGATTTCGAATGGTGGTCGGTGCTTACTTTGTCTGTAGCTGTCAGAAGCAATTCTGTAAAAATTACTACCCGTATTTGTTTCAGTGCATTCCAATGTTTTTTTCTTAATCCTTTTTCACAAACTGGACAGATTAGTGGCAGAGTTTATTTGGGACGAAAAAAAAACTGCTAGGATTGGCAAAGCAATTCTTCAGCGACCTAAATCTTAGGGGGGTATGGGCTTACCCAACTTCAGACATTACTACTGGGCTGCCAATTTCATACTGGTTCAATCGTGGTTAAACCAGTCCAGACCATAATGCACACCTATGTGGCTTGCCACAGAAGCAATTTCGTGTATCCCTACTACATTGACTGCACTGCTATACTTCCCTATTAATAATTCACACTCTCCCTATCCAGAAAATATAATTGTAAAAACATCATTACGAATCTGGAGACAGTTTAGGCGATATTATGGATTGCAACAATTTTCAATATCAGCCCCTATAGCATCAAACTTAGCTTTTCCACCATCAGTGATGGACAGCACTTTTTCTCAATGGACAAATTATTGTTTATCAATGTTTAAAGATTGTTATATAGATGATGATTTTACATCCTTTTAACAGCTTTCGGATAAGATTTCATTGCCTAGAAATATTTTTTTCCGATATTGACAGGTTCGCAGCTTTATCCGTAATACGCATCCTCAGTTTCCTAGCCTCCCCTGCCCTACTCCTATAGATTTAATATCTATTGGGAAAGGAATGATTTCAGTTTTTATGACAAAATATGTTCTCTGCATAGAAGCTCACTGACATCCATAAAAGCCCACTGGGAAGAAGACTTAACAGAGGACATTTCAGAAGAACTGTGGGAAAACCTTTTATGCAGGATACATTTCTCATCTGTGTGTACTAAACATGGTTGGATTCAATACAAAATAAAAAGGTCAAGCTTTCAAAAATTGACTCTGAGGTCGATCCTCTCTGTGATCGTTGTCGCCAGGCTTCTGCAACACTGGCACATATGTTTTGGTTTTGCCCAACTTTATGTGGTTATTGGTCAGAAATATTTGAGACAATGTCTCAAATAGTTGGGCAAGCAATTAAACCTGTATCTACAACAGCACTGGTTGGTACACTTTTTGTCAGTTCACTGTTCATGATACAAAGCAGATTTTGTGGCTTTTGTGTCCATCCTTGCCAGACGCTGTACTCTACTACATTGGAAGTCATCTGCTCCACTTACTCACTCCATGTGAATTAAGGACATTTTTCAATTAATAAAACTGGAACAAATTAGAAATTGTCTGAAGGGTTCTTCCAAAACCTTTAGGGTTCTCTCCTTGAATATATGAAAATGTATACTCCCTGCACACTGGATGATAGTTAATTTTTACATTCTTCGCTGCTGTGTGACATCTCATGCGACATCATAACCAGGCTTTTAGTTTGGTGTATAAACAATTGTTTTGGTTGGTACAAGATTATTCTTATTCTTATTCTTATTCTTATTCTTATTATTCTTATTATTATTATTATTATTATTATTATTATTTTGAATTTTTATTTATTTATTTTTAAATATATAAACATATGGGGGTCAATAATTGTCACAATCATTCGGATCCTTGTTTACTATTTTCTATCTCTGTCAAAATGTACAGAAATATTCTAAAATGTGTGATATTTGTAAATTTTGGACAAATTTCTATAAATAAAGTTGGGCAAAAAAAAAGATGGGGGATTCATTGGTAATTAAAAAAAAAAACAGTTCTATGAAAACAGTGGTCAGTTTTAATTAATTACAAGAAAAAAATTAACTAAAATCTAAAAAATCCTAAAACATTACAATTGTCATCACTTAGAGCAGAGCATTATATAATCCAGTAATGCATGAACATGATCATAGGTGTACGTCTCTTGTCAATGACGGTTTCACTCACTTGTCAGTGGGTTTGAGAGAGGACACACTTCACACATTTGCTCAATTTCTCCTGTCTTGTCTTGACGAGTTTAGCATTCTTTTCTGAGTTGTGCATAAACACTATTTATATGGACAACAGATACTCTATCCTTTCAAAATACTTCTGTCTGGTTAAAGCAAACGCCTGGTCCAGAAAAAAAGAAGCTCTTGCTGAAACTCAATATATCGACCCCATAAGTGAAAGACGATAGCAAGACGAAACATTACAGAAAACACTTTAACACAGGGAAAACGCTACATTTAAGACAGAATAGGACTAATAATAACGACCAACTTGATAAACATACTGTAGGCTACATGTTTGGGCTGACACGCTCATCTGCTCTTAAATAACTTCATACTAATAATTACTTACGTCTATGTGACACAATGCGTCAGTCTTCATTCGGTACTTGTCTTCCAAGATCATAGCAACGAACAGGACTAAAATGTAATGTAGTTTTGCTGTGTTTATATAGTCACCTGTTGCGCGACTTTGTTACGGCTCTAGACAAAAGCGCTTCCCGCAACATGTTCACTGGCTGCTATGGAAACCAACTCACCAAACAATGCTGTGTACTAAGAGCATTTGTCAAACCTTTCCAAACCTTAACACTTCTAAATCTATACTTTAATTATTCAGATATACTGTATTATGACGTTATTTAAAAAAACTCAAGCAATGTTTTATAAACTTTATACAATATTGCATTTTATACAATGAAGATCCTGTTTTCTTAATATGAACAAAAAACCTCTACAAATCTAAAAACACGTTCATATACTGTCAAACTACAACTTGAAAACTGCAACAAAATACATTAAAAAACGTAACCTATTTTAAAAAGTAGATATAATAATTAATTTGGGAAAAATGAAACATTTTAGATTTTAGTAAACTTAAAATTCTATTCATTCATTTTCTTTTCAGCTTAGTTCCTTTATCAATCTGGGGTCACCAAAGCGGAATGAACCGCCAACTTATCCAGGACATATTTTATGCAGATGATGCCCTTTCAGCTGCAACCCATCACTGGGAAACCCCCATACACACTCATTCACACACATACACTACGGACAATTTATAGTGAATGTTTTTGGATTTGTGGGGGAACCGGAGCACCCGGAGGAAATCCATGTGAACACGGGGAATACATGCAAACTCCACACAGAAACGCCAACTGACCAGCAGCCGGGGCTCAAACCAGTGACCTTCTTGCTGTGAGGCAAAAGCGCTACCCACTGCACCATCGTGCTGCCCTTAAAATTTTATATACCAAGATATTAGTTTCTATTTTATAATATTTTTTTTTCCCAAACAGGGCGGAAGAATAAAAGTGTTAAAGAAAATGACAAATAATTTGCTGTCAACTTGCAGTCAAGTATGGACGTCAACAATGGCTTACGTACAAAAAAATATAATAAATCACCACTGGTTGGTTCACCTTAAATAATGTAAAATGCTGAATGAATCAATTAAATAGTGACAAGCACTGTGACAGTTCCCATAGACTAATATTGGATAAAATGTAGCATACAATAAAATAAACTAAAATTAAACTAAATAAAACTAAATAAATTATGACAAGACATTTACAATTTTCACTAATAAATTTATAAGGTTTTATTTTTAGTATTTTGAAAGCTACAAGAATTAAAAAATTATAAATGTAACATTTTAGCTTAATTCTCCAAAATCTGATTTATCCTATTAAATCCTAAAAAATCCTATTTGAATTAAAAAACAAAACAGTGACAAAAGATTTGTGTTGACACAAAAAAACCCACTTGAATTAATTTTGATCATCTACTCATCAAAACTATCCAGCTATTTGTTAAATACCTCAGACATACACATACTGTTAATGTAACATATAATGCTAGAAAATACAAATCAAGAAATAAACATGCTATGCAACCAGCTTTTGCCACAAACTGTCAATTTTAGGAAATAATAAAAATCTTTATTAAAGACCAAATATTTAATTTAAGATTTTTGATGAAAAAGATGAAAGATGAAAAAAGGGGTGAAAGTACTTAATGTTTTGCCAACTATTGGCAAAATAATGTTAGATTTAACAAGGCAATTAATTTTGTACACCAAATATTAATCAATATTATGAATCTGAGATGTAACTTTTACTTTAATTGTAAAAAGACCTTACAAGCTACGTTTATTATCTAATAATCACAATAATTTAATTTGGAATCACTTGAAGTTTCAATTTTGGGGTTTTCAAAAAATATATACTGTTCAATTCTTAGAACTGACAAAACCAGAAAGCAAATAGGTTATGGCTGTATACAAGTCAGGAAAAACAAAATTAAGAAAGTCAAAACCCCTTTGATCTTCGATGCGGTTCAAAAAAAGCCAGGAGGGGAATTTCCGTTTGTATAGTTCAGAGGCCACATCAACTATTCGCTGACACTCACTAAACTTAATGTCAGAACATCACGGCGAGGACACTTTCACTGTCACACTTTCCATTCATCTGCTTTTAAGATCTGAGCCATTCATTTTCCAAACATTCACCATGATTTTATTAAGAAAATATCAAATATATACTAGCGAAATAATACATTTGTAACTAAAATAATGTACAATATGGCCGAGAACTTTAACATGAAACATATAAGCACCTAAAATGAATCCTGAAAACCAGTGCAGAAAGATAGAGGACTCATTTATCTATATTTAAGTTAAATATTAACATTTGTACAGTACTGTGACACTAAGCCACTTCAAGTGACCAAACATGAGGTTTATAATCAGAAGTTACATGATGAGGTTAGGACTATATGGCTTAATATAATGTAGGCCTAAATGATGGTTATTACTGAAATCTTATATATATTTATTTATTTATTATTAAAAACCTTTTGTTTATTAAAACTTTTATTATAAAGGAGAAACAAATGAAAGATGTACTGTTTAAAAAAATCCTCTTTGATTTTTAACCTATAAGTAGTTCAAAATGAATTTGGATTTTGTTTCAAATAACAAATATTTCATTGGTTTTCTACTACATATTTCATTAAGAGCCTTTGTTTGTTACATTAAGCCTGATGTAAGTCTTATTAGCAGGGGTTCATATTAATAATGTGCATTTAATTTACATTGTGCTTAAAATCATTAGCAAATACATTAAATATTACAAAAACATAAAAATAAGAAGATAAAAAAGGACTAAGCTTTTCGTGTTAAAAGAACAGAAGGCAAAAAATCTAAATAAATGACTACTGTATACATAAATACATACATACATACATACATACATACATACATACATACATACATA
>CAIGQQ010032691.1:20353-37601 GCA_903798035.1 Danio albolineatus | reverse complement strand
TGTGTGTGTGTGTGTGTGTGTGTGTGTGTGTGTGTGTGTGTGTGTGTAAATTAGTGTGTATGGATGTTTTCCAGTACTGGGTTGCGGCTAGAAAGTAAAACATTAGTAAAAAGTAAAACAACCTGATTAATAAGGGACCAAGCCGAAGGAAAATGAATGAATTAATGTTATTGTCAATGTGTGAACAGCCTATTTTTAAAAAAGAAAGAGAACATCTCTGACTTCCTTGGCTGCCTGTGAGTATTTTGTAGGAAAATCAAGTGTTAACATTTACACACACTCCCAAAAAGCAGAGTGGCTAATATTGAAATGATCTTCCACATTAAAGAGGCTTTAAGAAAACAACTTTGTTTATGTTAAACTCTGTAATACATCAAAGCTCCATTAAACGTTAAATGAATTCAAATCAAGTGTGAATATCAACAAACCTGATGGATTTTGAGAGTTTGGACGTTTTTTGGTTTTCCTGCAAAAGCGTCGACCGAACCAGATGAAAAGAAGACAGATAAAACTTCCCAAAAAAGCCACAATGATCAGAAACACCAGCAACAGAGTGTTAGGTACACCTGTGGAAAGGGGCAATTAAAACATTAAAACCAACACAACTTCCATACGTGTGATTCTGCATGTTGAGGCGTTGTGATACCTTCTGTTTCAATGGTGGAACAAAAAGGTTTACAGAACTCGTTCTTGCATTTGACTCTGAAACAAATGTCATCAAACAATAGTGCATTAGACTTCACATTTACCGTCACTTTCATGATAAAAGAAGACAAATAAGAGCTACCAATATATTAGTATTTACCAAATAAGTATTTCATAAGCTTCATAATAAATATTGCTATTCTTATTGTTCTAATCTTTAGCGTGCTGACGACTGAAATTGTGTTTCAGTGCTAATATCCTGAGCAAACAGTATCGCAAACGCAGAAACGTCTGATGCTGAAACAGGAAAACCACAACCTATAAACCTACATGTTAAAGGTTTGAATAATCAAACCAAAGCATCCAAAAATCCTTCTTTTTCACAAATAATGTGCACAATCATGTTGTGTTGAAATTAACTTATTAGTTTTTACAAATTACAGTGGATTGAACATGAAACAATTAAATTGTCCTTCAAAAAACGTAAGAACTGTGTTGATTCAGCTCATTTTAAATACGTAGTTTGAACGAACAGAAAACAAAATGCATCACCTTTCAAAACCATAACAAAACAATGAAAGCGTAAATAATAAATAACATACTTCACACAGCTTTTGCATTCTCTACCATCCCGAAAAAAGCCACTTCCACAAACGACTGGTGTGGTTTTAATAGTCGTTTGCGGGTTCAAAGCTGAATGACAAATAGAATGAACAGTAAAATGAGTATTACATCAGTTTCCTAGCCACAGGATGCTCAGCATATTTCATTTCAAATCTGTAAAGAAAAATTTGGGCCATAAGTATGTATACTTCCTTTAAGGGTACTTACATACACTGCTGTTTGGGTTAGGTCTACAGAAATCATCTTTACTTCTAAAAAAACCAGTTTTACAGCCGCAGACCCTGTTCTGTGTTGACGTGCAGTTTTTCTCTTCCACTTCATGACCTGTAAAACTATGGCTGTCAGAGTCTTCTATTCAGACATTCAGATAGATCTCGTTAGAGTTCTATTAATGTATTGTGATGCTTTCCTTACCTAACTCATCACAAAGTCTATAGCATTCTTTACATGTCTTCAATGTATTTGTCTTGTCCATGTAGTGTTCACTCTCACAACTTATGCATTCCTGACCACTTTGGTGAAATCCTGCAAGAAATGGCAAAAAAATGAGGTAAAACTTGATGTGTTTGTTTAGTCTTTTTTTAAATGTATTAGATTCACTTCATCAGGTGAACATCCGTCTTTTATTGAATGTGTTTTACTTTTAGGTTTTTTTTTTGTATTTGTGTTTTGCATGTCTGTTTACCTGCTGTACATCTTCCATCGGTCAAGTTAGTACGTATACTTTGGGAGGCTATAAAATGTATAAATACCTGCAAAAAAATATTGCTGCATTCAATTGAATTAAAATAAAGCAATTTATAGAGTAACATATTACAAACTATGTTACATGTTAGACATATTAGAACCTGAGAATATTATTAGCATCATTCCCTTTATTTCAGACTATGAGTCCATATGCAAAAACATAACAAATCACAAAATACCAAAAACAGTTTACATTGCATTTTAAACTGAGGCATTGTTTAAATAAAAGTGTTAATGTTATGATTGAATTAACTAAAAGATGTCCTGTTTTTTTGTCATTTAACCTAGGGAATAAAAATGAAGAGTAATATTTCATCGACAGTGTCTAGATAAAATGTTTGCAGACAGTTTAAAAAAACCTCCTTATTAAAAACAAAACAAAAAACTCTTTATGAACTCTCATATCAAATCTATCATACGAATAAAAGTCATTTTTAGATATCAGTTTTGAGTAAAACGTTCCTTTTTGGATAACACTTTAAAACAATGGTCCATTGATGCTAGTCAATATATTTACTACCACAAACAACCAATAAACAATACACTTATTACAGTATTTATAAATATTTGTTAATGTTAGTAGGTGAAAATAAAGTTGTTAGTTCTTAACTCACGGTGCATTAACTTTTAACAAGCAATAACTTTGAATGTTAACAATGCATTAGTATTAAACTATGATTAAATGCTGTGCGAGATTGTTTATACTTAGTTCATGTTAGTAAATAATAACTAATGATCCAATATTTTAAAATGTAATCAATTATTGTTTTATTTTATGAATTGAATAAATTAAGTTAAAATTGTACATAAAAACACACTATCAAGGATTTATTTACAGAACATGAAAATGCCTCTATATAAAATATTCTGTTTTTAGACTTTAAATATTGGGGGAAAATAAGTATATTTTATATATTTTAAACACATTTTGTACAGCTCTGTAAAGATAATTTTACATCTGCAAAAATAATTAAAATAAGACTTATGATGACTCAGTTCCTGCAAATAAATGCTCTGAACAATAATATTCTTATTTCAATTATTGAAAACATGTTATCAGTAGTTTTTAAAATAGACAATAATAGCCTTTTATTTGGGACTGGGTACCTTTTATTACATTATACACATTTGCCCATGTTTCGCAGAGTACAACATTTAACAACAGTCTGTCGTTATTTTAGATTGCATAGCTTATTTACAGCTAAGTCAGGGGTTAAATTAAAGTATGGTTATTTTGATTAAAAATTGGGAATTCTCAACAGAAATAGCAGTTGAAACTGAAAACTGAACCGAAAGACAACAACGCTGATAAAAAAAGAGGACTTACCAAATCCAGAAACAGTGTTGACAGAATCATGACGAGATGATGTTCCGTTTCAGCTCATAAATGACAGGTAACAAAATAATTAGAATTCATAGACTTACAAATGGATGAAAAGATGAATTTTTCCTGCTCTGCTTCATGTCAACTTTGATTTCATCCACCTTCCGTCTCACTCTGTCTGAGTATCTGTTCATACAGGAAGGTGAGTAACCAAAACAGAAAGCTTTAATGTAAAAAGCGCGAGAGATGAGAAACAGGAAAACACGTCAACCACCAACCTCAGCGTGGCACGGTTGGATAACAGATCTTTTAAAAGGTCTGCCTGATTATCTTATTACTCATTTGTTTAGTAATTTTTAAACATTCAAATCTTAATAATAATGAAAATAATAATAATTAAATTTGGCCAAACTAAATCACACAGCTGTAAAACATTGACATCCAGTGGAGAATGTAAAAATCTTATTTTTTCTTGGCATGCTGGTTTAAATAAAGCTTTTATTAATAACCAGTGTGGAGGGAATTTGATTGCAGGTGGTCACGATTTTAATTTCAATTTGATGATGTAATACTAAATGGAGACAAAGATCAAACCTATTTGAATCTCTATGACCACTAAACACAGTGTAAACTTTATTTTTTTGTAACTTGTTTTGGTTTGTCATCTTTTTCGGTGTATGTGCTTTATGTGCTAATTTTTAAATGGATCAATCTATATATTTTACCATCAAATATGTATCCAAACCTCTTAACATATTTTAAACTTAGATGGCAAGATTTTGTAATGTTTCCTAACAGTTAAAGTAATCTAACAGCGCAAAACAAACATGTACTCACTATTTTTTCAAAAGTTTCTTCTGTTAGGATACCGATTCAGTATTTTAAAACAAAGTTGAAAACCATTAACCGTTGACTTCCATAGTATAGGAAACACAAATAACACAGCAGTAAAAAAAAATACAGGTTTTCACCTTTCTTCAACATATCTTCTTTTGTGTTTAACAGAAGAAACTCATAAAGTTACTAAATAAATACTCATAAAGAACTATCCCTTTATACACTACATTTTTTTGCACAGCCAACTAAAATGAATCTGATTGAAATTATAACAGGACATTCACCAGTGATGATATAGTGCTGAATTAATCAGTGCTTTGAACAAATCAGTTAAAGAAATGATTCAACGCTATCTCACGGGCAATTCGTAACTTTTTAAAAAGTGGCTAATTCGTATGAATTCGTACGATGTAATTCGTACATTTCAGTACGATTTGCTCATCAACCAATGACGGTTGTGTTTAGGGGTGGGGTTGGGTGCCACGCCTCCTTTTTAAAATCGTACATTTTCGTACGACTGAACTCATACGAATTCGTACGAATTAGCCACTAAACTGGCAAAACGTAAAATACTTACGCTTTCTCGTGAGATCAGGCTGAATGATTCAGTGCAGTCACCTGGTAGTCACTCACAAAGACAGTTCACTTGTCGCCACCTACTGGCCATATTTAAGTAACCTGCACAATAAACATGTAAAAATACATGTATATAAAAATACCTTTCCTAAAAACATTTATTCACGCTGGTGTTGAAGTCATTTGCCTTGCTTTAATTTTGTGTCACTGCAGAGAAAAATAAATAAATAAATAAATTCATTCATTCTTTTCTAGTCCCTTTATTAATCTGGGCTCGCCACAGCGGAATGAACCACCAACTTATCCAGCCTGTTTTAAGCAGCGGATGCCCTTCCAGCTACAACCCATTACTGGGAAACAACCATACACACTCATTCACACACATACACTGCCAATTTAGTTTACCCAATTCACCTACAGCACGTCTTTGGACTGTGGGGGAAACTGCACCACCTGGAGGAAACCCACGCGAAAACGGGAGAACATGCAAACTCTACACGGAAATGTCTATGTCACTTAAAAAATCTGGCACTTAAAAAAGGCAGTAATTACTGTATAGTGACCAGCATTAAGCTTAGAAAGTTGCCGTGAAATGGAAGTTAAGATCCCCTGACGTACATCCAGTTGAAATTGTCCAAAAACTATATTTAAAAAAATGTAGGGCAGCCATCATTTCTTTATTTAGGAACCGATTGGATTGCTGGCAGATGGGTGTAGCCTACAACATGGAGAAAAACTGGTAAATGGAAGAAAGCAGGGCTGAAACGAGACGTGCCCTTATACAGTAGCATCGCCCTAAGAGCGTTTCTCGTGACCAGAAGTAAAGAAAAGTCCTTTCGAGGGGGAAGGTAAGGTTATGTTATCTGATTAAAGATTGTAAGGATAAATTATTTTTTTTACAAAAAATGAAATCGAGATTAATAAAAATGTGACCCCAACCTAGAAATCCTACAAAATGAGTGTAATTTCTTCACTGAGCAGGCGATTATGTGAACCGGAACTCTGTTGATCAGACTACAGTGACAGCAACAGATGAAGATGATAACTTGCGTTGAACAAAGCAGATAACATCAGAGAAGAAGGCACATGTATTGTACTTTTGTGCTGTGTTTTATGAATCATGATTTCTCACAACTTCTGTGCTTTTCCTGGGCTAGATTCAGGGACTAACCTTAATGGAGTCTTATGAACGCACAGTCATGTACAGAAGACCAACAGTCAGGATTACCATTAAACAGTACATTAAATTTCTGTTTATTTTTTTTCTTCCACCAGACACACCAAAGCATACAATGACATATTTATATATTTATATATTTATTAAGCTTGATGCCGGTCGCCACCGCCATTATATGGACTAATGAACATGGGACTTTGTTTTTTCATCTTCTTTTATGGTCTGAAAAAGAAAGAAGGGCATAACACATCAGAACAACACCAGGATGAATAGTATGCAACATCAGTGAATCAAATACATAGTTTACAATAAAAAATGAAGTATATAAACTAACAAAACAAAATGTACGGTAATAAACATCTCTGTGGGGTGATAACCACATATTGGTATTTTACAGTGCGACTTTTTTGCAGTAACTTTGAAGTTTATGAATCACCCATTGTGGGTTTCAACCTGCGATGCCGATGTGCCGATTAAAAGCCCCACATTGAACTTCCACCAAGACACCAAGCCCGTGAGCATGACCTAATGTCAAAGAAGACACATACTGTAAGATCTAATCTATCGTCTGTTGGTAGGACTTCTGCAACCTTTAATCTTCAAACACTCAAACAAGCATTAATTAAGCACATTTATACTATATTAGAATAATATGACCTTTATAACCAGTTATAACCTCACATTCTATCCGTTCAGTAATGCTGTTAGTGTGGGAAAAAATTATATAATGGAGGTGGACTAAATCAGCTCTATCATATAACAGTCCGCCTAAACTGATACAATGTGCAGTCGGTGTTGGGTAATGTTACTACTTTCTAAGAAATCTATTACAATCTTGTTACTTTTATTTTTCTCAAAAAAAAAAAGTAACAATGTGTTACTTGGTTTCCTTTAAGGGAAAGTATGTGAAAGTACAGTTGAAGTCAGAATTATCAACCCCCCTTTGATTTTATTTTTTCTCTTTTAAAATATTTTCCAAATAATGTGTAAAAGAGCAAGGACATTTTCACATTAATCCTGATAATATTTTTTTCTTCTGGAGAAAGTTATTTGTTTTATTTTGGCTAGAATAAAGTTTTTTTTAAAAGCCATTTTAAGGTGAGCATTAGCCCCCTTAAACAAGATTTCTGCTCAATTGTCTACAGCAGTGGATCCCAAAGTAGGCATCGCGGGACAAGGAGTGGGGGTCACTTGATGATTTCCAAAACTCAAATTAATTTTATTAAAATATTAGAATTAGGAAGTAGGAATTACGATATTTTATTAATAACCCAGAATAAATAGTAGTTAATAGTTCAGCCTTTTGATTATTATGAACAGGATTTTTTTCCCATTGGATTCAGACTCCTGGGTGATTACATTATTTTAAAGACACGGCAATAACATCAGACGCAGCAGATTGATGGCACCAGGTTAAACATTCTGACACCATTACGGCACTCATGTACATTAAAAATAAATACAGACCATGACTGCACTTAGAGAATGGTCTCCAAAATTAAACCGAGAATGAAGCAACGTGCAAGATTTGTATATTTATAATCACAGGATATATATCAAAGGATAGTGGGGGTCGCGAGTCACTGGTTTTGTTATTTTGGGGGCCGTGGGCTGAAAAGTTTGGGAACCCCTGGTCTACAGAACAAACCATCATTATACAATGACTTGCTTATTTATCCTAACCTGCCTGTGCCTTGTTAACTAACCTAATCCTTTAAATGTCACTTTAAGCTGTATAGAAGTGTCTTGAAAAATAACTAGTAAAATATTATGCACTGTCATCAAGCAAAGATAAAAGAAATCAGTTATTAGAAATAAGTTATTAAAATATAATGTTTAGAAATGTGTTGAAAAAAAACATTCTCTCCATTCATCCCTGCAGAAATTGAGGAAACACAAATAAAACAGTTAAACAGAAATATTTCCTTATTATTATTTAATTTATATTACACTGCAATTAAAGCAATTAAAATTAAATTAAAATAATTCTGTCATCATTTAAATAGCCTTTACTTTTGCCAAACCTCTTCAAGTTTCTTTCTGCTGTTGAACAAAAGAATAAGTTTTTTTAAAGAAAGCTGAAAACCTGCAACAATCGACTTCCATATTTGTTTTGGAACTATGGAAGTCAATAGTTACAGATTTCAAACATTTTTCAAAATATCTTCTTCTGTGTTTAATAGAACAAAGGAAATCCTAAAGGTGTAGGACAGTCTACCAAAAACGTACAGTACATTATCTGTCCCTAAAATAAAAACATAAATACAGTATTTCATCCCCAAAATGTCTAAAATGGACTGATGGTTGGTTTATTTGAGTTGTTCTGTAAAGGAATACAGTATGTTATTCATTTGGTTCTCAGATTTTTGTTCTTTATTAAAAACACAAATTTACAAACCCTGTTATTGTCCTTCTCCTCAGCCAAATTGAGCCGACAGCTGGGCTAAAAACGTAATTTAGAAAATAAAAAACTTCTGAAATAGCAAAGTTTAAGTTGCTCTCATTCACAGCAACTGATTAAAAACATGAAATTATAAATAAATTCTACAAATAGATACTGTTTTACAACTGTTCCCATGTTTCGCTCACATTTGCATTAAATTTAACAGCTATTCACGTTTAAGTGACATCATTTGATGGAGAAGCTGACTGTGATCAAGGATGCGTTCGATCATTGAATTGTATGATTTCATGCTTGTTTTTGTATGTTTTTTGAGGACGACAAGCTTAAGTCAGGCCCTGTCACATTTTTAAGTGAAAATGTATGTTTCTGGTACAATGTCCCGTATATAACCACTCGAGGGGGAGGTAATAGTGAGTGAATCTTCATTTTGGGTAAATTATCCCCCTTAATCTAGGTTATCTTGCTCTCAATGGCTTTAAATTATAGACATGGTTTTAAATAAGAACTATATAGGCCTGTTTACTGAAAAAAATCAATTGTTAGAGGAAGCGTATGAGTTTCTACTTTTCAAAAATTATATTTCACATGTACTTCAGTCTGCTTCCTATTTGTAAATTCATAGAGATAATTGCTTCTAAATGTCGTTTCAGTGTAACAGCCTAAATCTGGTTTCTGTATCATCATTTTAGGAAAGTCTCGAGTCTGTTCTCTTTAAATGCCTCATAAACAGAAACACCGTTTGGGTCATTTAAGCAGATGATGTTGAACCGATTCCTTCAGCCTAGGAGTGACGACCGAATCCGCGCGAGACACACAAAAAGCTTCATTTGCAGCAGCTAAAATGAGAGATTTTTTGGTGAAAGGCACCCAGAAGTGAACAGGCTGACCCGGAAGCTGTGCTGTCTGGAGGCGCATAGAGAACATCCAGCCTCATCTCTGCTTTATTAAAGACTCTTCTGCGAGGAAAAACACCCTGACATCGATATAACAGGTTTGTGCTCTTACGTCGTTTTTTCCTTTTTCCCCACACTGAGATATCTTGCAGGTTTTCTGCATTGTACGACAGATAACTGTTTGACGGGCGCGATTTATCGCCTTTGATCTACCACAGGTTGCACAAAGCGACATATAACATTGGAAATTACTGCATGTCAGTGCAATAGTACATGCATGTGCTAATGATGGAAATGTGCATGCGTTATAGCGCTGTTATTAAGGCGATCGGTGCGGCAGATGTTGTAAAACTGCACAGCCGTGCGCAGCCTTTCGCCGATTGTAAGACATTTTGCACGGCATGATTGTCGGAAGTGTCAGCTTTTTTTTCAAGGGGGGCCGGGCAATTCAAAGGTGCTATTCTTCATAAACAAACACACACACAAGCATATTACAGCAAACATCTCGTCTGATCGATCGGTCTCTCTCTGAAAAAACGGACCGATTCGAGTGTGAATTTTTGGGGCTCTGCAGAATATGGCGTCCTTATGAAAATATAACAGGCTGCCATTTTTGTTTTTTTCTTTTGTCTGAAATGTTTTTGGTGAAACTGCAGGAATGAGTCGGAGGCTCTGGTTGATCAGCAGATTGAGAGATAACCGTGTTGGCGCTGCGCTAAAGTTTTCTGACAGTTGTTTTTCTCCAGAGATGCGTCAGAATGTTTGCTACTTTAGATCTTACTGTTTTGCTCCTTTTTAAGAAAAAAATGTGGCATTTAGGTTGTTTCGGAATTCAGACATTTTTATCATAAGCTATTGAAATCACTATAAAATGTCTGAAAAACTGTTATTCACTTATTGAACTTGAGACGGCAAATATGACAAATTCTGACACTTCACATGAGCTGATGATGACTCATTTGTTGACAGAAAAAAAAAGAAATCCTCATGGTAACCGCCAAGGTCAGTAAATGGGCAGATTAACTCACATTTTAAAGCTGTTGATGAACCTGAAGCAAATGTCGTTTCATTTTATTGTTTAGATATTTTTAGAGAGTGTTTATTTACAGTCTGAGAGATCATTTGAGTTCTATTTATTTTCATTTTACAACTCAGTAACTTTCTCCACATATTGCAAAGTTTTGCAACAATTCCAATCAGGCTCCACATTGTACTTGAGACATTTAAAACAGACCACAGCTGTCAGGTCCTGCACATAAAATCTCCATCCATCTTTTTCACACTGTAAACTTTTTCACACTGTCTTCTTTTATTTTTAAAGTGGTAAAACTGGGATGTTAGCTCAGATGGTGTTAAGGGATTATATATGCTTTAGCTAAATAATTTTTTTTAACATGTAGGCCTATTCAACTTATTTTTTTACATTTTTAAAATTATTTGTGTTTAATAGTGGAATCCATACAGGGTCATATTGAGAAATGCTGCCAAAAGTAGGGCTGCACGATATTGGATAAAACACACATTGCGAAATTTTAATTTCCTGCAATTTATATTGCAATTTTTGGGATGGTTTTGTAGTGGAGCGCATAAAACATAATCAACAGATTACAAGTAGAGCAAATATACAAATGATACGGAAAGAAAATAATCAATAAAATACAATAAACTTGTATATACTTCATTGTGTAAATTAGGCTGTGCAATATGGACAAAATAATCAGTAATGTATTCAGTGCACAAGAAGTGTATAACAAAACATTTCACAATGAAATAATATAATATGAAGAAGTTTAATAAATAAAACTGCAGTAAAATTGTCTTTAAACAGACAACATAAAATAAATGAAGATGAACTAACCTCAACTCTAGTAAAAAACATACTGGACACAGTAGTACTAACTGCTTGATAAACAAAACAGTAATTGTCCTAAAAACAGACATAAAAATAAAGATGAACTAACCTCAATTTCAGTCATAACAATAAATAAAAACTAACGTAAATCAAAGCCACATATTCGGTTCTGCCGCTTAACTTCGTCGTGCGCGTAGTGAGCTCTGATTGGTTAACGTCTTTCTCCTGCTCAGCTTAGCTGTAATTGGCCGTTGTGCTGCGTCAGCTCTGATTGGTTAATATATTAAAATCATGCGCACAAGAACGTGAATAAAAATCAAAAGAATTGAAAGATAAAATTGCAGCCTTACGTGATTTAGAAATTGTATGTGCTGAAATCGCGATTTTTTTTTGCGATTGCGATTAATTGCACAGATCTAGTGTAAATAATTAAATATAATTTATCTTTGTTAAAGCTACAAGTGTAATATTTCCTTTTGACCGAATGCTTTAAACTTGCTTAAAAATGTTTACACAGCCCTTAAAAAACAAAAGCAATTGACAAACTTTTACTTTATTATTGTTAAACTGAAGTGACTCCAAAATTATGATTTGTTCTAAATTGTTGTACCTGGTCAACTATAATCCTGACTCCTCATTGCACGTCCTGCCATGTGACTATTGCCTACTCACACATTGTGATATTAATGCTATATTGTGCAGCCCCAGACAAAAATGAGATCTTTAGCTTTAGCCACATCCACAAAGCCAATTACTTAATGCATCTTGGTTGTTTTTTATTCAGTCAAATTCACAATACTTCGTGATATTATAGTATGTCAAACATTAAAGGGATAGTTTACCCAAAAATCATCATTTATTACACAATTTATCCCTCCATTTCTGTTTATCAGATATGTTTTTGTTTTGGAATATATTTTGAAGAAAGCTGACTAGGCATGGGACGATAACCGTTTTCAAGGTATACCGCGGTTTGGAAAAGTCAAGGTTTTCATACCGCCAAACCTTTCTGCTATACCGTTCCTAAGGTATGAGTAAGATTTTTTTATTTACATTTTTTTTTATTTTGGTGTAAATTGTAAAGGCATCTGTGTTTTTGAATCAAATGAAGATCGCAGAAGTCAAGGATTCACTTGAATTATTTAGCCTGACATGTTTACTGCCCCAAAATACTTCAAATGTTTGTCAAAATAAAATATATTGTGTTTAAAGGGGAAAAAAAGTTTTGTTTTTTTAGCCAGGCATTTAAAAAGAATATATTTTAGAGCAGTAATTACAATACCGTCATACCATGAAACCGTGACATTTTTATCCAAGGTTATCATACCTTCAGAATCTTATACTGGCCCATGCCTAAAGCTGACTATTGACATCCATATTATTTTTTCTATTATGAGCATTCTTTAAAATGTCTGCTTTTGTGTGCAACTAAAAGATCTGATATATAAATAATCATTTTTGATTACTTGGTATTACCACAGGAAACTAGTTGCTTGTAGCCTTTAGGGAAAAAAACATCAATTAGAGGAACTGATTCCTTATCTCATCATTTACTCACCCTCGTATCATTGCAAACCTGTATGACTGCCACAAAAGACAGATCGACAGCCTCACGCACCCCTCACTTTCATTACATGGAAATGCACAATGGGGAAACAAAGAAAGAAAGACATGAGTCATAAAATAAGTTATTTCTGGCCTACGTCTTTAAATGTACAGACGAGGGAAAAATCAAACTAATATTTGAAATACTTTATGAAAGAATGACTCACCTATTCCAACAGCTGAAAAAACGCATTGATGCATATGTAAACATTCATTTGCAGCTAGGGAAAATCTGAGAAATATACTCAACTCTAAAGTTGGACATGAGTGTTTGTTTATTCTATAAAGGTTTGATACATTTTTTGGGAGGCAGAAAATAATACAAATATTTGTTTATATTCATTTTTAGAAAACACAGTACTAATGTTTTAACTTCAGATGAGTTCTAATCAATCAAGATTTAGTCGAGATATCCAGTTTTTCAATCACAATAAATGAAAACATTTGTTGTTTTGACTAGGCATGGGCCGGTATAAGATTCTGACGGTATGATTACCTTGGATGAAAATATCACGGTTTCGCGGTATGACGGTATTGTGTTTACTGCTCTAAAATATATTCTTTTTAAATGTCTGACTAAAAAACAAAACCTTTTTCCCATTTGAACACAATATATTTTATTTTGAGAAACATTTAAAATATTTTGCGGCAGTAAATATGTCAGGCTAAATAATTACAATGAATCATTGGCTTCTGCGATCTTCATTTGTTTAAAAAACACAGATGTCTTTACAATTTACACTTAAAAAATAAATAAATAAATAAATAAAAAAAATGTAAATAAAAAATCGTACACACACCTATACGGTATAGCAGAAAATTTTGGCGGTATGAAAACCTTGACTTTTACATAACGCGGTATACCTTGAAAACGGTTATCGTCCCATGCCTAGTTTTGACTGAATGTCATTTTCTGAAAAGAAGCTGATAATATTTTCATTTGAAATTTGGAAGCTATCAGATCTTAATAGAATAAAACAAATATCATCACTAAATACTCATGGTCCATAGCTGTAAACATCACAAGAAAGAAATTGGCTTTTTCTGTTTTATGAACACGTACATGGTTCAATGCTAAGGATTTCTTCAGTGGGCTCGATTGGGCCAGTGATTCAGATTTGTACTTGACCTGCCAATATTTTCACTAGCCCAACCAAAAAAATAATAAAAATAGAAAAGCTAATCATTTCTAAGCCACATATTTTTAAATAATGGGTGTAAATCTAGAATTTAAATATTTCAAAAATGTTAATAAATGTATAATGAGCAAAGTGTTATGCAAACAAAAATAGCAGCATGGAAAATGTGCAGGTATTTTGTTGCAAAACAAAAGGTGGCTGACCTGCCAAACTGACGGCAAACTGCAAAACATCACTTCTTTCATTTTGTTGTGTTGTACCCACATACATAGCTGCTTCCGAGATAATAGAAACAAACGTTTTCGTTTAGCCTCATAATTTGATGTTGCTGCCATGTTGCCGTCTCTTCGCTGTACTGGTTGTTACCAGGTTATGGAAAAAATTACGTGCTCCACATCTAATCAGATAAGAAGAAATGAAAAGCAACATGGTGTTTACGACATCACAGAGAAGGTAGCATTTAAAGGCTTAAAAGCACAAACTGTTTCTCGATTTTTTTAATCATTTATTTGCACACAATTGACAAATAGTTGCAGACAAATTAAACTCCGGAAATTAAACCGAACAGGCCAGTATCGATCGGGTCTACTGTCCCGAGCATCTCTCACGCTGGCCTCGGTCCATTGGCCAGTCCTTATTGTTGAGCTCACGCCAATGTTGTTCAGTGTGTGACTTTAACTGTTTTATTTATTTTATTTATTTATTTAATTTATTTCTTATAGAAAGATGGCTGAGCCTCGCTTTAATAATCCATATTTCTGGCCACCACCTCCCTCTATGCCTGGTCAAGTGAGTATTGTGTTTTCGTAGAGTTGCCTGTCATGCACTAATATGGATCATTATATGCTTAATTTGACATACTGTATGTCAGGTTTCTAGGAACTATTAATCTGTTTCGCAATGATGTAATTTGCCAAAAAAAATAACTAAACCAACGACGTAATGTACATTAATGAATGCAAAATACCACCAGCTGAGTCATTTTGTACTTACTGTACAATTGCGAAACTGCTTGGCATTTAGTGACTGTTTGAAAGATAAAAATCATGAGAACGTGCACGTTTGCAAAACTATACCAATGTGGTTTGCCAAAGCGTGCACCGAAACCCCCACCAAATTTTCCTGCAGTACCGTGCTTTGATTTAGTTCTGTTACTTGATGTCCTTTTCCTGTCAACCTTAACCGTTGACTTTTACAGTTGGATAACCTGGTTCTTATCGACAAAATCAAAGAGCAACTGATGGCAGAAAAGATAAGACCTCCGCATTTGCCGCCCACCACCGTCCCCTCTCAGCAGACCCTGCTGGTGGCCTCTCAACCTTTAGATGCTGGACAGCATGTCATGTCAATCCCCAAACTACAGCAGGTGCCCGGCCTGCAGGCCCACAATTCTTCTCAGCCTGACATCGCCCTGCACGCCCGTCCAGCGTCCAGCACCATCGCAGGTACCGACGGCATGGCTAACTTCTAGATGTTATGCTTCATGTTATTATGTTGTATGTCTTAGTGATGCTTGTGATGTAGTATTTTAAGTGGGTCAACACACATACACACACACACCTCTTCTTTGATGTGCATGTTTTAGTTTCTTAAATAAAAATGATGTCATTTTCTAAATGATCTCATCTATCCAGGCATAAAGATTGCAGTGTGATACTGTACAACTGTGCTGAAAGCATACTGAAGTAAATATTGTATCATCATTTACTCAGACATGATTTGTTATAAACCAGTTAGATTTTTTTTGTGTTTGTTAAACACAAAAGAAGATATTTTGATAATGTATGAAACCTGTAATCATTCATTTCCATAGTATTTGTTCTTTACAATAGGTTTATGATCCTACTATGGTCAATGGTTACAGGTTTCCAACATTCTTCAAAATATCTTCTTCTGTATCATTTAGCAGGAATATAAAACTCAAATGTTTGCAAAAAGCGGTGAGTAAATTATATATATTTATAAACAGTTGAAGCCAGAATTATTAGTCCCCTGAATTATTTGACCCTTTGTTTATTTTTCCCCAGTTTCTGTTTAACGGAGAGAACATTTTTTTTTCTGAACATAAAAGTTTTAATAACTCATTTCTAATCACTGATTTCTTTTATCTTTGCTATGATGACAGTAAATATTATTTTACTAGATATTTTTTAAGACACTTCTATACAGCTTAAAGTGACATTTAAAGGCTTAACTAGATAAAGTATGTTAACTAGGCAGGTTAGGGTATTTAGGATGGTTTGTTCTGTAGACTATTGGGGGAAAAAAGTAGCTTAAAGGGGCTAATAATAACCTAAAAATGGTTCTTATAAAATGAAAAACTGCTTTTATTCTAGCCAAATAAAACAAATAAGACTTTATCCAGAAGAAAATATTATAGGAAATACTGTGAAAATTTCTTTGCTCTGTTAAACATCATTTGGGAAATATTTGAAAAAGAAGAAAAATTCAGGGGAAATATATATATATCCGTTATATATCCGGGGATATATATATATATCCATTACACACACACACACACACAAACACACACACACACACACACATATGGAGTGAAGATTATCAGCCTTCCTGTAAATTTTCTTTTCTTTTTCAAATATTTCCCAAATGATGTTTATGTTTTATGTTAAGTTTAACAGAGCAAAGAAATTCACAGTATTTCCTATAATATTTTTCTTCTAGAGAAAGTCTTATTACCTGAGTTAAGGCTTTAAATGTCATTTTACGCTGAATGTTATGTACTGTCATCATGGCAAAGATAAAAGAAATCAGTTATTTGAAGTGAGTTATTGAAACTATTGTGCTTAGAATTTTTTTTTCATTTCCAATAAACAGAAAATTGGAGTAAAAAAAAAAACAAAGACAGGGGGCTAATAATTCAGAAGAGCTAATAATTCTGATTTCAACTGTATGAACATATGTACGTACAAACATACACACTACCAGTAAAAAAAAAAATGTTTTTCATGTTTTTTGAAAAGAAAATTATTCTGTTTATCAAGGCGACATTTATTAAATGTAAAAAAAATGTTAAATTGTTAAATATTTATCAAAAAATAAATAAATAACTGCTTTCTTGTTGTATGTAGTTTCAAATGAAATGATTACTCCAGTCATTATTGCTTTTATTACTATTTCTAATAATAATTAATATTAGAGTGATTTCTGAAGAATCATGTGACTCTGAAGACAGGAGTTATGAAGCTGAAAATTCATCTTTAAAAATCACAGAAATAAATTATTAAATTAAATTATAAACTTCTGCTGAAGAGTTATTTTATAGTGCAATAACATTTGCACAATTTCACAATTTGTTTTGTATCAATGATCAAATAAATACAGTCTTGGTAAGCAGGAGAAGCTTATTTTAAAACATTTACTGATCCTACTGACCCCATACATTTGACCAGTAGTGTGTGTGTGTG
>CAIGQQ010032691.1:0-19953 GCA_903798035.1 Danio albolineatus | reverse complement strand
ATATATATATATATATATATATATATATATATATATATATACATATACATATACAGTATGTCACAAAAGTGAGTACACCCCTCACATTTCTGCAAATATTTATTTATATCTTTTCATGGGACAACACTGCAGAAATGACTCTTTGACACAATGAAAAGGAGTCAGTGTAAAGTTAGTTTAGCAGTGTAAATTTAGTGTCCCTTCAAAAAAACTAAAAATACAGCCAATAATAGCTGAACCCCTGGCAACAAAAGTGAGTACACCCCTAAGTGAAAATGTACAAATTGAGCACAATTAGACATTTTCCCTCCCCTGTGGCATGTGACTCATTAGTTTTACACTGTCTCAGGTGTTTCCAGATAGAAGGCGAGTTAAATTTGGTATAAAAGCTCTTCCACTCTCTCAACCTGGCCACTGAAAGTTCAACATGGCATCTCATGACAAACAACTCTCAGAAGACCTGAAAAAACAAATTGTTACTTTGCATAAAGCCTAGGCTATAAGAAGATAGCCAACACTCTGAAACTGTGCTGCAGCCAAGGCCATTCAATGCTTTAAGAGGACAGGTTCTTCTCAGAACACGCCTCGCCATGGTCAGCCAAGGAAGCTGAGTGCACGTTCTGAGCGTCACATCCAAAGATTGTCTTTGAAAAAAGACGGATAAGTGCTTCCAGCATTGCTTCAGGTATTGAAGGGATGGGGGGTCAGCCTGTCAGTGCACAGACCGTACGCCACACACTGCACCGAATTGGTCTGCATGGTTGTCCTCAAAGGAAGCCTCTTCTAAAGATGCACAAGAAAGCTCGCAAACAATTTGCCGCAGACATTCAAACTAAGGACCAGGATTACTGGTACCATGTCCTGTGGTCTGATGAGACCAAGATAAACCTATTTGGTTCAGATAGTGTCAAGCGTGTGTGGTGGCAACCAGGTGAGAAGTACAAACACAAGTGTGTCTTGTCTATCATTAAACATGGTGGTGGGAGTGTCATCATGTGGGACTGCATGAGTGCTGCTGGCATTGGGAAGCTACAATTCAATGAGGAAAACATGAATTCTGACAAGTACTGTGACATACTAAAGCAGAGCATGATCCCTTTCCTCTGGAAACTGGGCCATAAAGCAGTGTTTCAGGATGATAATGACCCCAAATACACCTAACTGGCTTGCTAAAGGGACTCAGGGTAAAGGTGATGGACTGGCCAACCATGTCTCCAGACCTAAACCCCTTAAAACACCTCTGGGGCATCCTGAAAAGGAAGGTGGAGGAGCACAAGGTGTCAAATGTCCACCACCTTGGTGATGTTGTGATGGAGGAGTGGAAGAGGATTCCAGTGGCAACCTGTGAAGCTCTGGTCAACTCCATTTCCAACAGAATTAAAGCCGTGCTGGAAAATGATGGTGGCCACACAAAATATTAACTTTTCAATTTTTTTCTAAGGGGTGTACTCACTTTTGTTGCCAGGGGTTCAGCTATTATTGGCTGTATTTTTAGTTTTTTTGAAGGGACACTAAATTTACACTGCTAAACTAACTTTACACTGACTCCTTTTCATTGTGTCAAAGAGTCACTTCTGCAGTGTTGTCCCATGAAAAGATATAAATAAATATTTGCAGAAATGTGAGGGGTGTACTCACTTTTGTGACATACTTTATATATATATATATATATATATATATATATTAGTGTTTGTATGTAAGTGCATTGCGTTGCACCAGATTATTAAATGTAACGATTAAATGGCTTTAAAATGTACATAATTAAGGGCACTTACTATCAACAAATGATTCATTTAAAATGTAAGTACATTGTAATTAAGGGCATTTAATATCATTAAAGGAGTAATTTAAAGTGTAAGTACACAGTAATTAAGCACACGTAATTAAAAAGTGGGACCCGTCTGATATGATTTCAGAGCTGAGTATAGATGACAAGTCGGCAGTGAAGGCAAAGGGATTGTGGGAAGACTGGCATATGCGTCAAGCAGTGGAGCAAGCCTCCAGAACGAACCATCGATCAGGTGAAAGACAGGCTCATGTAATCACATGATATATTTCATTTCTATGCACCCTAAACAAGTTGTAAAAAACACATTTATCTATTAAAAACAGGTCTCACGCTGTCGTCCCGCACAGAAAGCCACAACACCTCTGAGGCCATTACTCCCACAACCCCCACATCCAGCAGCCAGAACCGTTTAGGCGGAGCGGCTTCTTTAAACACCATATCTGGGCTGGCCAGCGGTCCCGGGATGGAGCACATCAAAAGTGGCGGTTTGGTGGGGATGCTGGGACCACAGCCTAAAGCTCCACGGGGCCGCAAGAAGATTAAGGCAGAGCACAACACAGGTCCCTTACTGGTGGTGCCATACCCACTTCTGGCCTCAGGCCCTGACCAGGCAGTCACCATCGCCAAAGAGGGAAAAACCTACAGGTTCATTTTTTTATTCAGCTAAATCATTTATGATCTGGATCATATTTCTGATTCTCATATGAACTGGAAAATAAGCCACATTTGACTAAAAGTTACACTAGTTTGAAAAAAATGGCTTGTTAAGATAAAAAAATATATAAGTTGCATTAATATAAAGCCATGGAGTAACTTTATACTAATGCAAGTCGAGTTTGAGCATGATAAATTGTGTTGTACGGCACTGCGGAAAAGGGTGGGGTTAAACAAGACGATTAGACATTAAAAACGAGCGATTGCTTTATGTTTTCTGTACAGAGAGGTCATGTTTTGATGTTTCAATTAGTCTCACGCAGTCATACGTTGCAATGCAGCAACATTCGAAACTTGTCACACAAGCTTGCGTTTCTGGTCTGCCACATTCGCTTGCATGTGAATAGAAGTCTATTGGGCAAAAGGTGTAGTGTGACCGAAGGTCTTTTCACACCAAAATGTTTGTATGTGTTTTTCGTATTTGTTATACTAAAAGTTTGTTATACACTAAACCTTTGGCCACTGAGTCAGATGTGCATTAATGAATTCGTTGTGAATAGAAAAATAAAAAAAAAAGATTGCCAAACGATACAAAACGTTATGCAGTGATGCTTGTGTTTTCCTTTCTCTTCAAAAATGAAAGAGGAAAAACTGTCTATTGAATTGAACTGATCCTGAACAGAGACTGGCAGTGTGTCAAAGGTATGAAACACACATCAAACCGCAGAATGGCCAAACGTCTGCAGGAATTGAAGCCATAATATAGTACGCTACAGCATAGTTTCCCAACCATCTGCCACAATGGGTCTTTATATTCCGCACTTTACTGCAAGACAGACTGAATGAATTTGTCAGAAACTATTCTAGATTTTGGCTTTTGCTTACAAGGTGGCTGTGAATTGTCAAAACACCTCTTAAAACACTTGCTACATGTGCAAAAAAATGTTTATTACAGACAAAAGTTTCACATGTGCAAATGTGATTTTACTTTGAAATGTGCAAACATTTGGACAAAAATGTGACTCAAGTGTGCAGCAAAGTGTAAAACAGCATTTTAAATTTTTTAAATGTAATAACTCAAAAAAAATTAAAATGTAAATGTGTAAAATGTAAAATGTAAAATTCAAAACTCATGTAAAGGGAGGCTACTACAGGGCTGTGTGAAATTGACCAAAAAGCATTGCGTGTTTTTTTAAAATGATAATAATTTAATATATTTTTGGGGCTGCCGAGGACACGTCTATGCAAGACTAAACCCAGTGTGGTTCATTGTATAATTTGTTCAAACAATTTGTTCAAAACAGCTGATTCATTTAGAAATGAAGCAAACCACATTATCTGAAGGCCAATATGAAGAATAAATGTAATTTCATTTACTTCTAAAATCAGTTACTCAAATCAGTTATTATAATATAGATCACACAAACCTCGTCAGCGTCAACGCTTCCCATTCACTTTGAATGGGTGAGGTCAGGCATTGTCCAACTGCATTGTGGATCCGTCGGCGCCGCTTCAGTGGTGTTGCTCGCTGCAGAAGTTGTGAATTTCTCCACTTTTCAGGCACCGACGGAAGCGTCAGCCAATCAGATCGCTGTATGCAAATTCACCAGTTCAGACAGCAGTCGATTGTTGACTAATTTCATTGGCTGATGCTGTGATGCATGCTTTGATGATCGCGTCAGCCCCAACTTCAGACACGCCCTATGTGAAGCTGAAGCCTCGTGTGAATGCACCGTAAATAAAATACTTCATTCATTCATTTTCCTTTGGATTTGTCCCTTTATTCATCAGGGGTCGCCACAGTGGAATGAACCACCAACTTATCCAGCATGTGTTTTGTGCAGCGGATGCCCTTCCAGCTGCAACCCAATACTGGGAAACACCCATGCACATTTCAATTTTTTTTTAAATTCAGTTCAATTCATCTTTATTTCTATAGCACTTTTACAATGTAGATTGTGTCAAAGCAGCTTCACATAGAAGATTATAGTGAATTGAAACAGTGTCAGTCCAGTTTTCACACTAACTGAACTTTAACTCTGGTTTAATATTCACTACTGAGAGTCCAAACACAGATTTATTCAATTCACCTATAGCGCATGTCTTTGTACTGTGGAGGAAGCTGGAGCACCTGGAGGAAACCCATGCGAACATGGGGAGAACATGGAAACTCCACACAGAAATGCAAACTGGCCCAGCCAGGACTCAAACAAGCAACCTTTCTTGCTCTGAGGCGACAGTGCTAACCACTGAGCCACAGTGCTGCCCTCAATATTACATTAAGTGTGATATTATCTGCTTTATAAATTTTGTGTTGTTTTAAATGCATAGTTGTTTTATGTATTAATTCCAATTTTTGTAACAGCACTTTGGCCAATCCAGTCATTATTAAATGTGTCATATGAATCAATAAACTAAACAAGCTCTACACACACGTATTTTAGTTCCGCTCACTTCATAACAAATGATTCTCACTAAAAATAAATGTGAATGCTTAGCACGTGCTAGAATACCATTCACAAATTTCAATCTCAGTAACCAACTGTTTATTTTGTGTGTTTGACGCAGGTGTAAAGTTTGTCCGCGCACTTGCTTCAACAAGTCTGAGATGCAGATCCATTCCAAGTCCCACACGGAAGCCAAACCTCACAAGTGCCCTCACTGTTCAAAGTCCTTCGCCAACGCCTCCTATCTAGCACAGCACTTACGCATTCACCTAGGCATTAAGCCCTACCACTGCTCCTACTGTGAGAACTCTTTCCGCCAGTTATCACACCTCCAGCAGCACACCAGGTCAGCAGACATCACACTTCTGCATGTGCGACCGAGAGCAACTGTATACCACAAGCTCTGCAGTGTTAATGTATGAGTGCGTGTTTGTTTTTAAGGATTCACACTGGTGACAGACCATATAAATGCGCCCAACCTGGATGTGAAAAAGCATTCACACAACTCTCAAACCTACAGGTGAGGAGAATAAATGTCACCACTAGCTATGTTTCCAACCCAAAATTTGAGTAAAAATGATTTGCAGAACTGGAACATTCCATAAAACTTTTGTAAATAAAGCACCACTTCCATCCAATTCAAGTCAACGTAAACAAAATCATCACTTGCTGATGAACTGACACCAAATATCAAAACGAAAAATGTAATTTACTGTGGTAGGAGAGGCCACTGTGGGCTTTTTCCTCCCTTATACATAATGTATTATTTGCACTTTTGGAGGCGCAAGAGAACTCTTTGTAAGAGCAGCCGCTCAAGACCACTTTGTGGATGGTCTTTGGCTAAAGGATTAAGAGGGGTCTGGATGCAGACTTGGTGCAGTGCAATCTGAGTTGCATCCAATGCTTTTTAATGTGCTCACCTAACCCTATCCGTCACAGTGACGTCACTCACTTCATTGAGTGTATTGTGTCTGACATTGCATCGCTGAGTGATGCAATCTCAGCTTGCATCATAAAGGCTGCATCCAATCCATCAAAAGGATTTTAGAATGGCCCAAATGTCACTGGTTGATCCATTAATGTTGTCTCTTTGCGTCTAATTGTGTGATCACATGATCTGTTAAAAACAAAATCACATTTTTTTAATGCGCATGCTGGAGTTTATTCTTAATATTCTATCCAAATATATGCACATCCTGACATTTCCATTAAGCACTTTTTATGCAAATGTTCAAATGTGTATAGAAAGAGGTGGATGGAAACAGCTACTGAGGACATTTCTTCCAAATTTACAGTAAAAATGTTGTCATTTAAAGCATGTGCTTAAAATTAAAGTTGAGATGTTTTTATGCCTTTATATTAATTTTTAGACCACACAATACCATTATTTGGTGAAACAATGATATATATTTTTTAATGTAGCCAATTTATTAGTTTATTTATTCAAGTATTTATTAGTTTTTGCGAACTTTTGTGTTGTTTTTGTTAAAAAATACTGTTAGTTCATGCTCAGCTCTATTGAATAATGTTGACCAAAGCAAATAATGCGTCAGTAACTCCTGAAATTAAAATAAGATTAGCACAATTACCTAATACTTAGCAATATTTTTTAAATAATTGTCTGATACGTGTGATCTTGTAAGTCATGTAATTATAATATATAAAAACGAATCAACAATTACATATTTTACTTTAATAAAATCAATATTTAAAAAATGTTATATCTTCTAAAATTATGATAAAGTTGTAATTAAATTATAATTGTATAATTGTAATTAAATTGTAATTAAATTATAAAATTGTTTTTTTTTTAAAATTGTATTAAAAATAATTTGCTCGTTTAAATTGCTTATTGCTTTAAACATTAGCCAGTTATTCAGCAAATTATTATTTAATTTAATTTAATTTAATTGTTTATACATTTCAGTGTCACCGTCTTTGGTTTTGCTCACATAATGACTAAATATTATTAACACTCTAGTATGGGGAACAAATTCACTATTGACTACTTAACTTTATGTCTCAATAAACTCCTTATTTACCACTTAAAAACAGACAGTACTTTATATGTAGTGGTAAAGTTTATGTATTAAGAAAAACATCAGTGTATGCACATCTAGAAACATCTTAAAGGCAGGTGGTCAATCAAGCCTAAACGAATCGGCACACTGCCACTTTAGCTCTCAAAAGACAAATGTAATTGGACAAAGTTTCAACATACATGCTTTTTTATCAGGTCCAACCTTACATGATAAAGACCTTATAGGTTGAAACGTTGTCTAAAGTTTATGTATGGCATGTAGAATGTGACCATGCAGACAGTATGCAAACTAATCAGAAGCTTCTTAAAATAAAAATTGCTCCCCACAGTAAAGTTTTACCAAAATATATATATTTTTATAAATATTACCTAGCCAAAATACTTGACTAGCTGTAGTACATGACACTAGTCATTAGCGTCACACTAATGTATTTAAAGTGAACTGACTGCCCTTGCTGGCATGTGTGTCGAGAAAGGCGCCTTTAAATAAAATACATTATTATTATTATTATTATTATTATTATTATTAGAATCTTTACCAGGCAAGAAACCATGTATGGTAATTTCATCGCTACTGATTGCAATATATTTTGTATTTAATATTATTTTTTAAATCATAAAAGTTCAAAAGTGTAGTAAAACGCCCCCCGGACACTTCAAGCTGCTCTATCAAGGGTTAATATTTGTTAATCTTTGTTTTTCTTCCTCTTTAGTCTCACCAGAGACAACATAACAAAGACAAGCCATACAAATGTCCGAACTGCTACAGAGCTTACACAGACTCGGCCTCGCTACAGATCCATCTCTCCGCACACGCCATCAAGAACGCTAAATCGTACTGCTGCAGTATGTGTGGTCGCGCATACACCTCAGTGAGTACCCGTGCACTTCAACAACTGCGTCAGCTCCTGTCTCTCATCGTGATATAACACCCCTTGTGTTTTTCAGGAGACCTACCTAATGAAGCACATGTCCAAACACACCGTGGTGGAGCATCTGGTCAGCCACCATTCGCCACAGAGAACTGAATCTCCCAGCATCCCCATCCGCATCTCACTCATCTGAGCTTCCTCCCCTCGTGTTTCGCTTCCATTCAAAGGTATTTCGTTCACTGCGATGGTCTTCCGTTTAAAAAAAGAAACAAAAGAGAAGAGGAATGTTATATATGCGAGACCTCGGAGGACTGATTTTGACTTTAGCTATACGAGTCTACAGGCCACAGACTCTACATCTGCTGTCTGGATTGAATGGTTCCACTACGGACAGCAGTCTAAAATGGTTTGATTGGTTTTTTCCAAAAGGCAAATGGCACACTTGTGGTCATTTTAACATTTTGTTTCAAAGGTGTGTAAAGGGAGACTTCCAAAGATACTCTTTAAGCACTTTTTCGGCCTCGTGGTTTCGGGCTCAAAGTAGAGCGAATCTTTTTCAGAACAGGATCGGCTTCTCTTTGGGCAGCTATGAGAGTTTAAATTTAGTTTTAGAATGTCGGCTTTTCCTCCTCGTCGTTTGTTTTAACAGGATATTGTGTTTTATATACTGTGGATGTGACACTTCTTCCACTTTAAGCTTCTATTATCCTTTTTTTATAAGGAGTGTTAGGACACGGTTGAGAAATGAAAAGTGATTCTGTACAGGTCTATTTTGTGGATGTTTTTTTTTCTTTATATTTTATCATGTATTTTTGGGAGACTCAAATGAGGAATTTACGAAATCCCCCTGATGTTTCGCTAATTTAGAGTGTCAATAAGATGTGACACTCTCTAAAATTACAACTTGTGATTTGCATCTTAGATGTTATACTTGTTACATTTTTTTGCGTGCAATGCAAACGCCAACACTTCCAATCAGTATTTTGAGGGGGAGAAAAGAAAAAAGTGTCCTTTTTTGTCATTTTTGTTAATTAAATGACATAATTGCATCATGATAAATTGTCCATGAAATGGATTTTTGTCATGATGTTAACCGAAGTGTCACACAGGCTCAGTGTTGTTTATCTGAATCACACATTCAAGGTGTAACGCAGGTCTTAAAGGAATAATTCACCCAAAAATAAAATCCTTCCTCAGCATTTTCTCACACTCATGTTTGAAACTTTGTTTCTTTTGAACACAAAGGAAGATGTTTTTCAGAATTTTGCTAACAATTACATCCATTGTGAGAACAAAATATATTATGGAAGTCAATGGCTGTTTCTCCCCCTGCGTTCTTTAGTATATCATCCTTTATGTTCAATAGAAGGTTTGGAATTGGAGTGCAAGTGGAGGATGACTAATGAATAATTTGGGTGAGCTATTATTTTTATCGTTTTAAAGTGATAATTGACGCCACAAACTGAAAATAATTCCGTTTATTTACTCAACAAAGATAAAGGTGACTTTTTCTTCAGAAGAACATTAAAGAAGCTTTTTAGCGATTCATAAAATGTAAATAAAAATCTAACAGGTCTTTTGGGTGTACAATTTTTTTTAAATAAATAAACAAGCAGGCAAAACAGCATTACTATTATGGCTCCTGATGAAGCATTGCTATGAATATGAAAGGATGTGGTCCTATGAAGTGAAACTGCTGTGGATAAAAGGTAATTCCTTTCCTGCACAGACCAGACATTTCACTTCATAAGACCTCAACGTAGGCTACAGGTAATAGTTTTGCTTTGCTTATATTTTAGTTTGACTCTAAAAATACAATAATATCATTAATCATCTGGTTTCAGATAAAAAATAAAGTACATTTTACAGGTGAAAAAAAAGTCACTTACTTTCTTGTGTAGCATAAGGGTCAGTAAAATGAATGTCACATTTTCATTTCTGGGTAAATTATCACTTAAATTCCTGCTGTTCTTCCCCTGAACTGTGATCAGGAAATGCACCTTGAGATATTGACTTACACCGATGGATAGCTGAAAGTGTTTTGTAGATGATGTTATAATCTAATAGCAGTGGTCTATTTAAAAATGTTCTTTTGTTGGTCAAATTTAGAATTCCATACACTAAAACATCAGCAGTGATGTTTACGGAAAGAAAAAAAAAAGAATGTATGTTCATTTCCGCAAGAGTATTTCTGTTACACAAATTCATCCTGAACAATGAACTCCTGTATATCCTGGATGTTTAGCTTTTTTTGTTTGTTTGTTTTTAAAATATTTGCTCTGACAAACAAAACCAGCATACAAGCTGATAAAACACATTTCAACAGTGGTGGACAGCAGATTGAAAGCACACATGGTCGCCTAAATTATTCTAGCCAAAACATGCCGTATGTGATTTACCTGATGTCAACAGGCCACAACACAGCAGCTCTACTACATTCATTTACTTCTGTGGTCATTCATACCAGTCATTTGTTAAGCTTATTGTGTTCAACTCATGTATATGTAGGAATTTTTTTTTTGTATTATCCTCATCATCTGCCTGTTTGCAAAGGACCAAGTTGTTGCTTCCAAAATTCCCCCTAAATTATACATTTATATAAATGATATTTACAGTATAGGTGATTTATTACACAGTAATTTGGGGATGTGATCAACACCAACAATTTAAATAACAAAAATAAGGTCAAAACGTACTTCTTGGTGCTTTCTACAAAACCTCCGCTCATTGCCGGTAATAGATTATTACATTACAGTATAATCCTGGGTTGTTCAGCCTCAAATCCACTTTAAAATCAGTAAGACATGTACATTTACTATAAAATATACCCTGTATTCATTAATAGTGCAAATTGCAAGGTTTAGATACTGTACTTTGTTCATTTTTGTATCTGTTTAGTATATACTTATTACTATTTGTTTTTTCTGTAAGTACTGATCATTGTTTTTATAGACATCCTCTCTTTCTTTTTTTACGTCTATGCCTTAAGTTGCTCATTGTTGAAAGACCGGATTCTTTCTCTTTTTCCCTTCATGTCGATGTTTCTCAGTATTCAGTTTTCTTAAGCATTTTTTTTTCCGCATGGAACACAGTAATCGTTATTAATTAACTGTTAACATGTGTTATGTAAAACATTGTTATATATGTTTCTTAAATAATTCACGCTTTCCTTTGTCTTGCAATGTGGTTCCATTTAAAGATTTTGTTTAATATGCACAGACAAGACTGATAGGTGAATTAAAAAATATCAATGTCAAGAACACTTTGTATCTCTATCTTGTTTATTAAATTCAGACTGTTATACCTGAGCCTTTGTAGTTTTTCAAAACGCACTGGAAATGAACATCATGTTGTAAACCGAAGGTGGTGGTCAAGCAATTTTTGAGTATAAATTAGCCAGCACTACTGATAAAATCCTTTTAATTTAATCCTTTTGTAATTCATTCATTCATTTTCCTTTGGCTTGAAGAATTAATGTTTTACGCAGTGGATGCCCTTCCAGCTGCAAACCCAGTACTGGGAAACACCCATACACTCTCATTTATACATGCTCTCATACACTACAGCCAGTTCACTTATATCACGTCTTTGGACTGGGGGAAACCGGAGCACCTGGAGGGAACCCATACAGACATGGGGAGAACATGCAAACTACATTTCGGGACTCGAACTAGCGACCTTCTTACTGTGAGGCGCCAGTGCTAACCATTGTGCCACCATGTTGCCCCTTTTGTAATTCTAATCTCTTTTTTGTTTGCTTATTTTAAAGACGATGTGATGCATTTCTAGGAGATTTCAATATAAAAGGACTGTACGATGTGGGAACATAACTTGACATCACTTATTTTATTCATTTAGACCTTTCAGGATTGGTGTATTGGTAAATAACGTTTTAGAATAACTTTAAACTTTTAGTATGGAACGACATTTCTGCCACAAGCTGAAAACAATCTCAAAAACTGCTAATTCAAACTCTTTAAATTTTACGTTGAATGGTTTCACACATGACTTTTTTCTTATATTTTTAAGTTTACATCTTGCTTTTTTCAGCCTCATAATTCCTAATGTACAGTACGTTTAGTAATTCCGAGTGCAGCAGTCATTTCTCAGAATTAATCCTACTCTGGACGTTTGATTGACAGGTGATCTAATAAATCATGTTGCCAATATTACTATTGAAATTACTTAAAAATAAACGAATAAGAAAATAATAACTAAAAAGTTTTAATTTATTTTCCAATATTTTATACTTGAGTATGATAAATGAGTTTATGTATTATTTATTTATTGCCACATGGCTATTTTATAGCAAAATGGATATACATAAAATATTACATGATAAAAACAAATTCGAATTACAATGAAAAAAAATACTTAGACAAATATATAGGATAGAAATAAATACAATTCACACAAAAATATATTCAAAGTGAAATAAGATTGTTCCGTTTAATTTTGGATAAATAATTTAAGATTCTTCCTGGTGGTACCTTTTTAAAAAATGTCCATCAAAGTGCTCTCCTTATAAAAATCCAATTCAATGGTATTCAAACTTCCACATTCCAACAAAAGAATTTCATTTAGGTGGTGCTTCGTTATTCAGTAAATACAAGTGAGTCAACCTTGAATGTCCAATTCGACATCTAGTATAGACAGTTAGATCATGCCTGGTCTCAAAATTATAATTTGCTAAGTGTCTCTCATTTATTTTCAGGTTAATTTCATGTAATTTATTATTTATGCAGTTGTCCCATTATGATATGAGTTAAAAATGATCTAAATTGTGACATATAAACTCTCAATTACATAAAAAAAATTTAAAAAGTAAATTGTAAAAATAATAATAATAATAATTAAATAAATAAATAAGAAGCTGTGGTTACCTTTTATCCTGTGGTGGAAACACTGTAGACATTTCTCTTTTTATGGATATTATGTACAATGCAGATACTGGGCTACTCCGCAGCAGGGGTCAACATGACAGATCTAAAACAATCCTAATACAAACAGTTAACCACAGTAATTCCAGCTTTCAAGATCCATTCATTACGTTCTCTCATTAAATACAGCGGTAATGTTCCTCAAAAGTTACATAGTCCAACTTAAAACATCTATTTTTAGAATAATACCTTAATAAACATTTATAATGCAACCAATAGTTTGTTAATAAAGTCATTCTGTATTGCTTTGATCATAATAACAGTAATACTGCGCTGTTCGCTAGATTAAAAAAACAGCTACTTTTCCTTGACTGAAGCAATCAAACAGTCATCGTGAAAATAAGTTTATTAAGAAAATACATGCTATGTCAGTGTGTGCCATGTACACTGATGTCTTTCGCAGTTTAAACAATGAGCCCTATGTGAATATTTTGTGAAGGTTGCATCCTAATATTGTATAGCAGCAGGACACAATGTACAATGCTCTCATAATGCACAGGCACGACCGCAGGATCTTCATCCTTTTGCCACAGTTTAAAGTTTTACAAAGTTTTTCCTCTTTTGGGTGAGTTTGCTCCAAGATCACAGGTGATTTCAGTCTCTCAGGACTACACACAAAACATAAAGGGAGTGCAAAATAACAGATAAAACTCGAAAAACTCCCATTCCATACGTAAACAACAATACCATAAGGCTGATAAAGCAAAAATATCTCTAATATGTCCCTTTTTTAGGATCATAATACCGCAACCTTTGTTCATGGTAATTTATTCATCATAACCACATTGCATACCTAAAACGCAAATACTACACATAAGCAGGTCTAAATAAATATTTTGATTGTACATTTCATTGCTGTGATTTCCTCCCTGCTAAAAAACCCAAACTACTGTTCAAAAGTTCAGTGTCTGTAAGATGTTTTAAAAAGACGTCTCTTACAATCACCATTTATAAAATCACAAATACTGTAAAAATGTCAATTTAGTCTAATGTTGTTACAATTTAAAATAACTTTTGCATTTCAATATATATAAATTACTCATTCCAGTGATTCCTTAGACATTACTCCAGTTTTCAGTGTTTTAAATTGTACTTTGTTTAATGAATACAGTGCCTTTTTTATTATTATTTAAGAATATTTATCTTAAATGAAACGTAAAAATTCCTTATTTTGGTCAATTTAACACTTCCTAGCAGAATAAAAAAAACATTAATTTCCAAATCTTTTGAACAGTAGTGCAAATATTTTTGGCTACAAAGAGAGCAGTGATCTCAGCCTTACAAAGGGATATTTTCCCAGGTTTCCACCTAAAATCAGCACAAAGAAAATTCTGCATGTAATGGTCGGCATTTACACCAAAACGAACACTTAAAGGAATAATTCAGCCCGATATTTAAATTTCCTTCTCATTTACAGACACTTGCGTGGTTCTAAATTTTTATAAATATTTTTCTTCTGCTGAAAACAAAATATATTCTGAAGAATTTTGGAAACCAGCAGACACTGACATGAATACTATGAAAGTCAATTCTTCAATCAATCTTCGTGTTCAACAAGAGAATGAAACTCAAACAGGTTATGAACTTGTTAAGGGAGAGTAAATGCAAGAATTTTCATTTTTAGGTGAACTATCCCTTTAAATACTTACTGCTTCACCAAAGGCACTAGTGCATTTCAATTGTAAACACCTACTAAGTGTACCATCTGAACATCAGATTAATAGTGCTTTAAGTGCATTTCTATAGTCATACCATTATAAGACAAATGTGTAAAAACACATTTGGCATCTTACAGATGGAAAAATGCTACTGATATTAGCATCCAATAAAGTGTAGTGTTTGTGGATAATAAAAAGTCCTTATGCGAGTCAATGCAACTAAAGTCTATCCAGTTTACATGCAGCAATAATGCCACTCTTCACACACTCTTCAAAATATTTGAAATATAAGAAAACTAAATCTTAAAAAATGAAACACAAAGTCACAGTGCCATAGAACCCACTCCTTGAGCAAGCGGTCTGTGTTTTACCCACTTTCACTTAATATTAAAGTTTTTGATCAATCCAGTGACTTTTCAAAATTGGCAAACTCGGTCGTGGCATTTGACAGTTATCAGGCCTCATCGCTTGTGGCACTGAGACTCTCCTCCTGCTCTAACCTGCTGTTGGGAGTCAGAGGGGAGGTCAGGTTCAGGTAGCCTATCTCAGTGGACTGTGAAACAGGCACAGATGAGGAGATCTCCATGCTCTTCACTCCAGATTCACCCACTTTGACTCTGCGAATGGCATCCAATATTCCCCATGAGTCACAGAGTCCAGGCTGTGGACTAGAAAAAGATGAAGTGTTTGTAAAAAGCCACTATTGGTTTATTAGCACAGATAATTAAATCCTGATCAAATATTTGATGGTAGGTTTAGACCATTTTTATTTATTTATTCATTCATTCATTCATTCATTTTCCTACAGCTGAGTTCCTTTATTCATCTGGGGTCGCCACAGCGGAATGAACTGCCCAACTTATCCACCATATGTTTTACACAGCGGATTCCCTTCTAGTTGCAACCCAGTACTGGATAACATCCAAACACACTCATTAACACATACACACACACACACACACACACTACGGACAATTTAGCTTACCGAATTTACATATACTGCATGTCTTTGGACTGTGAGGGAAACTGGAGCACTCAGAGGAATACCCACACAAACACAGGGAGAACATGCAAACTCCACACAAAAATGCCAACTTACCCAGCCGAGGCTCGAACCAGTGACCTGCTTGCTGTGAGGCAATGGCACTACCCACTGCGCCACTGCACCACCCTACCATTTTTATTATCTACTAAAATTGTTCACTTTTATATACACGACAATGGCATTTTGGGGCATTTATGGTCGTTTTTATTGGATTTATTGAATGCTTGGTAAATAACAGCATTCGTTTCTTTGAAGAAAAAAAAAACATACTGACCCCAAATATTTCAAAAACAGCACACACTGAATACTACAATCAAAATGTATGAAATAAAGAAAGATATTCTATTGTTGTTTTTTTTCTTAATCTAACACATTTTTCAAACTCAAATATAGAATAAAGTTAGAATAAATAAATAAATAAATAAATAAATAAATATATAAATAAATATATAAATATAAATATGCACGTCATGATTTTGCCACATACGACGCGATTCTGGATTAACATCTATGTTGATCCTGGAACATCATTTTTGTAAATTACCATAATTGTAAATTATTTCCGAAATCAAAGGGGAATAATAGTTGGATAACAATCTTGTAGAAGTGGATAAACCGAACCGAAAGCCTAAACTTAACATAAAGGGTAGACCTATTACTTAATTATGATTGGCTGATTGGAATGTAGGGCGCCACGGTGGCGTAGTGTGCAGCATGTTCGCCTCACAGCAAGGTTGCTGGTTCGAGCCTCGGCTGGGTCAGTTGGCATTTCTGTGTGGAGTTTGCATGTTCTCCCCGTGGTTGCGTGGGTTTCCTCCACAAGTCCAAAGACATGTGCTATAGGTGAATTGGGTAGGCTAAATTGTCCGTAGTGTATGAGTGTGAATGAGTGTGTGTGGATGTTTCCCAGAGATGGGTTGCAGCTGGAAGGGCATCCGCTGCGTAGAACAAATGCTGGATAAGTTAGCGGTTCATTCCGCTGTGGCGACCCCAGATTAATAAAGGGATGAAGCCGAAAAGAAAATGAATGAATGAATAATTGGAATGTTGTTTTAGGGTCACGATAGATGCTGATCCAGGAACATATCCTATTTGGTCAATTCAGATTATGGAAAATATATACCTTGGAGTTGATGTCCGCAACAAACCATCATGATGAGCTCCAGATGGAAACATTTTCTTGACCTCCTAAGACAAAAACACAAATTGGCAGCATCTGTGTACTTCAAATAGTTCAAAGTTTTGTTTTAAATAGTAATATAAAAATGAAGTAGCTTAACAGAGGTTTACCTCAATAGTACACACCGACTGAAGGTTTCTCAACGCACGGTCTAAAATTCCTATCTGATTGGCCAGTGTTAGAGTTTTCTCCTGCAGTTGTTTGTTCTCCATTTCCAGGAATTTAACTCTAAGAAAGTACAGCACAAAAAGTCAATCAGCATGTTTCTGTGCTTTCCTGTCAAATGTAAAAGAGGTTTGAAGAGATGTTTACCTCTGCTGGGTTGTAGTGGCAGTTCTCAGTCCATTGTTCCCCATCTCCTCTGCCTCGCTTATTCGCTGGAGAAGTTCTCGTCTCTCCAAGAGCAGTTGCTCGTTTTCTTCTGTCACAGTCCTAATCCAGTCCTTCTCCTGCTCATAGTGTGAAACACTCAAGATAAGGTGTATTTCTGACTTTTATGTAGTGTTAAAAGTCAGAAAACGCTTACTTTCTCTGAGAGACTTGTTGCAAGAGCCAGATCGTTCTCCAGCTGCTGGATCCTGTGCTCATGTTGGCTGACGGTCTTCATGAAGATCTGTTTAGCTCTGCGCAATTTGGTTTTCTGCTGTGACTGTTTTTCATTGTATCTCCTGCAGAACATGAGTTAAAATGATCTATTTTAGGGCTGCACAATATATTGTTACGACATCGATATTGTAATGGGCACATTCGCAATAGTCACATTACAGGACCTGCAATGCCAAATCAGGATTATAGTTGAGGAGGAGCAAAGTTTAACGATAAAGTTGTCAAAAAAATGTATTATTTGCATGTGTTTTAGGGCTTTGACTTTTATGCATTTCAAGCAGGCATAGGAAATTAACATTGAGAAAGATTCATTGTGTGCAGTGGTGAAGTTTATACATTTTTATATATTTTACATTTAATTATTTAATTTGGGTACCTGAATAATGTTAGACTCCCAGAAAAACCATGAAGCATTTATTCATTTGTAATTTTGCTTTACTGTATTTATCAATGCTTGTGATCTGTTTTTTTACATTTTATGCAGATGACCTCTACTACAAAATCATCCTATTATCATCCAAAATAGTCCTGAAGTTATTAATAATTTCCAAATAGAGCTATTCATTTCATGAGTTAAAATTATACTCAATATGGCAAATAAAATATTGCAATGTCAGTTTTTTTCCCCAATATTATACAGCCCTAATCTATTTGATATAATAGACAATAACTTTTAAAATCTGAAGAGAATCATACAGTTGTGAACTAGTTCAAAAAAGAAAAAAAGTCACAATACACTGAAAACAGACTGAAAACACACAAACTCGTATAGAAACGTGTGCTAACCTGCTAGGAGATGCATGACAAATTAAAATTAATAAATATGTTTGTTCTACAATCAAGTTTCCAGATTGGTTTTATAGAAGTATTTATAGTCCTGTAAGACGTAATGAACTCCCATGATTCCACAATGTCACGGCATCATCAAATTACACTTTTGTTTGTTGTGAATAGGCACCCTCTAGTGGTGACATAATGTGCCTTTAAAGTTGAAATATTTTGTTTTCAGGCCCAACAATTTTGCAGTAATGTAAATAAAACCCCAAAGTGCACAAAATCTTTCTGTTTTTAGCTGAAAATTGCCAAAAATATAGGCAACCTAAGCAAAAGCCTACTGTCATTTTCACCCACTGAGGAATAATACCTTATGTTTGTGTCGAGCTGCTGGACGACCAGTCTCAGCTCTTCCTGCAGTCTCTCAGACTCGTGCTGGGCAGACAGCAGCTGTTCTTCCAGTCTATGGCAGCTCTTCTGACCACTTCTCTGCTGCAGGACACGTCAGTAGTTCACAGTCATCAGCTCCACTCACATTTTATTTCAATAATTTGCATGACACCATTACCCCACAAACCTCTTCTCTAGCGGTGTTAAGTTCACTCTCCAGGACCTGCAGCCGAGTCTCCAGCTCCTGTACACGGTGAGATATTTCCAAGTTGGTGCGTATCAAACTTGCCTCCTTTGCCCGCAACGAGCGCACGTGCTGCTGGAGTTCCTCATCCTTCTGCTCAAGCAATTTCCTATGAGAAAACACAGAAACATACTGTGGAATCTACTAGATGGGCTATTGATTGCATTCGCATTTACCCATTTAGCAGATCAATCATCAGTGCTTCAAATCATCAGATCATGATATTTATACTTCAGAGAGAAACATTTTGATTCTAATCATTTAATTCAGTTCTAAACCCTATTATATAATTTTTCAAGAATAAAAAATAGCTGAGAAAAAAGAAAAAAATAACCAGGACAGCTCTCAATATACTCTCAACTCTCAAAAATCTGTCTGACCTAGGAATCATATTTAGTTAAGGACTAATTTTACATACAGTACATGGTGAATATGCCATAAAAAAAGTAAATGATAGCCAAACGAATATAGCAAAACACAGTTTGAAATGTATGCATGTTTTTTTAGTTTTTTTTTTTTTTACCTATTTTAAGGTGAAAGTTTGCAATGTTTATGGAATTAAATGTAAAAAAAAGATCGCACCATTGTGTCTTTCTTTTCTTTTTCATTCTTTTATAACCTGTTTTAACACATTTTAATCTGTTTTAACACGTTTTTATGTTTTTACTAATTTTTATTATTTGTTTTTATTTTCTTATGCTTTAATTTTATTTCTGTTTGTAAAGGCCTTTGAATTGCCACTGTGTATAAAATGTGCTATATAAATAAACTTGTCTTGCCTAAAATGCTCAGACATCATATAAATTATAAATTTGCTTGATGACAGTATACAATAAATTGCAGCAGATATATTTCTAATACTATTACTAATATCTGGAATTAAAAAAAATCTGCCAAATACTCCCTCTTTTCTTAAACAAATCTCACCAAGTCAATCAACTTATGAGAAAGAGAGATCCTGTGCTTGTGTTCTACATTCTCACAGCTGCCAAAAAATAAGTCCCAGTGCTGTCAAAATAAAAATCTGACAGGCCAAACACTTAACAGTAAATCAGTAAGGTCAGACAGAAACTTTTTTGCCATTTCTGCACAGAATTTTCTAAAAATTTTATGATTTTAAGAATATAAGAGATGAAAAAGTAACTTCTTAATTTTAATTGAAGGTTTACAATGCAAATCCAATTAGAAACTCATGTTTAGTAAACAAAGACACATACAGCAGGGAAAATAAGTATTTGACACATCAGCATTTTTATCAGTAAGGGGATTTCTAAGTGGGCTACTGACACAAAATTCCTACCAGATGTAGCCAT
>CAIGQQ010032690.1:20354-37601 GCA_903798035.1 Danio albolineatus | reverse complement strand
TGTGTGTGTGTGTGTGTGTGTGTGTGTGTGTGTGTGTGTGTGTGTGTAAATTAGTGTGTATGGATGTTTTCCAGTACTGGGTTGCGGCTAGAAAGTAAAACATTAGTAAAAAGTAAAACAACCTGATTAATAAGGGACCAAGCCGAAGGAAAATGAATGAATTAATGTTATTGTCAATGTGTGAACAGCCTATTTTTAAAAAAGAAAGAGAACATCTCTGACTTCCTTGGCTGCCTGTGAGTATTTTGTAGGAAAATCAAGTGTTAACATTTACACACACTCCCAAAAAGCAGAGTGGCTAATATTGAAATGATCTTCCACATTAAAGAGGCTTTAAGAAAACAACTTTGTTTATGTTAAACTCTGTAATACATCAAAGCTCCATTAAACGTTAAATGAATTCAAATCAAGTGTGAATATCAACAAACCTGATGGATTTTGAGAGTTTGGACGTTTTTTGGTTTTCCTGCAAAAGCGTCGACCGAACCAGATGAAAAGAAGACAGATAAAACTTCCCAAAAAAGCCACAATGATCAGAAACACCAGCAACAGAGTGTTAGGTACACCTGTGGAAAGGGGCAATTAAAACATTAAAACCAACACAACTTCCATACGTGTGATTCTGCATGTTGAGGCGTTGTGATACCTTCTGTTTCAATGGTGGAACAAAAAGGTTTACAGAACTCGTTCTTGCATTTGACTCTGAAACAAATGTCATCAAACAATAGTGCATTAGACTTCACATTTACCGTCACTTTCATGATAAAAGAAGACAAATAAGAGCTACCAATATATTAGTATTTACCAAATAAGTATTTCATAAGCTTCATAATAAATATTGCTATTCTTATTGTTCTAATCTTTAGCGTGCTGACGACTGAAATTGTGTTTCAGTGCTAATATCCTGAGCAAACAGTATCGCAAACGCAGAAACGTCTGATGCTGAAACAGGAAAACCACAACCTATAAACCTACATGTTAAAGGTTTGAATAATCAAACCAAAGCATCCAAAAATCCTTCTTTTTCACAAATAATGTGCACAATCATGTTGTGTTGAAATTAACTTATTAGTTTTTACAAATTACAGTGGATTGAACATGAAACAATTAAATTGTCCTTCAAAAAACGTAAGAACTGTGTTGATTCAGCTCATTTTAAATACGTAGTTTGAACGAACAGAAAACAAAATGCATCACCTTTCAAAACCATAACAAAACAATGAAAGCGTAAATAATAAATAACATACTTCACACAGCTTTTGCATTCTCTACCATCCCGAAAAAAGCCACTTCCACAAACGACTGGTGTGGTTTTAATAGTCGTTTGCGGGTTCAAAGCTGAATGACAAATAGAATGAACAGTAAAATGAGTATTACATCAGTTTCCTAGCCACAGGATGCTCAGCATATTTCATTTCAAATCTGTAAAGAAAAATTTGGGCCATAAGTATGTATACTTCCTTTAAGGGTACTTACATACACTGCTGTTTGGGTTAGGTCTACAGAAATCATCTTTACTTCTAAAAAAACCAGTTTTACAGCCGCAGACCCTGTTCTGTGTTGACGTGCAGTTTTTCTCTTCCACTTCATGACCTGTAAAACTATGGCTGTCAGAGTCTTCTATTCAGACATTCAGATAGATCTCGTTAGAGTTCTATTAATGTATTGTGATGCTTTCCTTACCTAACTCATCACAAAGTCTATAGCATTCTTTACATGTCTTCAATGTATTTGTCTTGTCCATGTAGTGTTCACTCTCACAACTTATGCATTCCTGACCACTTTGGTGAAATCCTGCAAGAAATGGCAAAAAAATGAGGTAAAACTTGATGTGTTTGTTTAGTCTTTTTTTAAATGTATTAGATTCACTTCATCAGGTGAACATCCGTCTTTTATTGAATGTGTTTTACTTTTAGGTTTTTTTTTTGTATTTGTGTTTTGCATGTCTGTTTACCTGCTGTACATCTTCCATCGGTCAAGTTAGTACGTATACTTTGGGAGGCTATAAAATGTATAAATACCTGCAAAAAAATATTGCTGCATTCAATTGAATTAAAATAAAGCAATTTATAGAGTAACATATTACAAACTATGTTACATGTTAGACATATTAGAACCTGAGAATATTATTAGCATCATTCCCTTTATTTCAGACTATGAGTCCATATGCAAAAACATAACAAATCACAAAATACCAAAAACAGTTTACATTGCATTTTAAACTGAGGCATTGTTTAAATAAAAGTGTTAATGTTATGATTGAATTAACTAAAAGATGTCCTGTTTTTTTGTCATTTAACCTAGGGAATAAAAATGAAGAGTAATATTTCATCGACAGTGTCTAGATAAAATGTTTGCAGACAGTTTAAAAAAACCTCCTTATTAAAAACAAAACAAAAAACTCTTTATGAACTCTCATATCAAATCTATCATACGAATAAAAGTCATTTTTAGATATCAGTTTTGAGTAAAACGTTCCTTTTTGGATAACACTTTAAAACAATGGTCCATTGATGCTAGTCAATATATTTACTACCACAAACAACCAATAAACAATACACTTATTACAGTATTTATAAATATTTGTTAATGTTAGTAGGTGAAAATAAAGTTGTTAGTTCTTAACTCACGGTGCATTAACTTTTAACAAGCAATAACTTTGAATGTTAACAATGCATTAGTATTAAACTATGATTAAATGCTGTGCGAGATTGTTTATACTTAGTTCATGTTAGTAAATAATAACTAATGATCCAATATTTTAAAATGTAATCAATTATTGTTTTATTTTATGAATTGAATAAATTAAGTTAAAATTGTACATAAAAACACACTATCAAGGATTTATTTACAGAACATGAAAATGCCTCTATATAAAATATTCTGTTTTTAGACTTTAAATATTGGGGGAAAATAAGTATATTTTATATATTTTAAACACATTTTGTACAGCTCTGTAAAGATAATTTTACATCTGCAAAAATAATTAAAATAAGACTTATGATGACTCAGTTCCTGCAAATAAATGCTCTGAACAATAATATTCTTATTTCAATTATTGAAAACATGTTATCAGTAGTTTTTAAAATAGACAATAATAGCCTTTTATTTGGGACTGGGTACCTTTTATTACATTATACACATTTGCCCATGTTTCGCAGAGTACAACATTTAACAACAGTCTGTCGTTATTTTAGATTGCATAGCTTATTTACAGCTAAGTCAGGGGTTAAATTAAAGTATGGTTATTTTGATTAAAAATTGGGAATTCTCAACAGAAATAGCAGTTGAAACTGAAAACTGAACCGAAAGACAACAACGCTGATAAAAAAAGAGGACTTACCAAATCCAGAAACAGTGTTGACAGAATCATGACGAGATGATGTTCCGTTTCAGCTCATAAATGACAGGTAACAAAATAATTAGAATTCATAGACTTACAAATGGATGAAAAGATGAATTTTTCCTGCTCTGCTTCATGTCAACTTTGATTTCATCCACCTTCCGTCTCACTCTGTCTGAGTATCTGTTCATACAGGAAGGTGAGTAACCAAAACAGAAAGCTTTAATGTAAAAAGCGCGAGAGATGAGAAACAGGAAAACACGTCAACCACCAACCTCAGCGTGGCACGGTTGGATAACAGATCTTTTAAAAGGTCTGCCTGATTATCTTATTACTCATTTGTTTAGTAATTTTTAAACATTCAAATCTTAATAATAATGAAAATAATAATAATTAAATTTGGCCAAACTAAATCACACAGCTGTAAAACATTGACATCCAGTGGAGAATGTAAAAATCTTATTTTTTCTTGGCATGCTGGTTTAAATAAAGCTTTTATTAATAACCAGTGTGGAGGGAATTTGATTGCAGGTGGTCACGATTTTAATTTCAATTTGATGATGTAATACTAAATGGAGACAAAGATCAAACCTATTTGAATCTCTATGACCACTAAACACAGTGTAAACTTTATTTTTTTGTAACTTGTTTTGGTTTGTCATCTTTTTCGGTGTATGTGCTTTATGTGCTAATTTTTAAATGGATCAATCTATATATTTTACCATCAAATATGTATCCAAACCTCTTAACATATTTTAAACTTAGATGGCAAGATTTTGTAATGTTTCCTAACAGTTAAAGTAATCTAACAGCGCAAAACAAACATGTACTCACTATTTTTTCAAAAGTTTCTTCTGTTAGGATACCGATTCAGTATTTTAAAACAAAGTTGAAAACCATTAACCGTTGACTTCCATAGTATAGGAAACACAAATAACACAGCAGTAAAAAAAAATACAGGTTTTCACCTTTCTTCAACATATCTTCTTTTGTGTTTAACAGAAGAAACTCATAAAGTTACTAAATAAATACTCATAAAGAACTATCCCTTTATACACTACATTTTTTTGCACAGCCAACTAAAATGAATCTGATTGAAATTATAACAGGACATTCACCAGTGATGATATAGTGCTGAATTAATCAGTGCTTTGAACAAATCAGTTAAAGAAATGATTCAACGCTATCTCACGGGCAATTCGTAACTTTTTAAAAAGTGGCTAATTCGTATGAATTCGTACGATGTAATTCGTACATTTCAGTACGATTTGCTCATCAACCAATGACGGTTGTGTTTAGGGGTGGGGTTGGGTGCCACGCCTCCTTTTTAAAATCGTACATTTTCGTACGACTGAACTCATACGAATTCGTACGAATTAGCCACTAAACTGGCAAAACGTAAAATACTTACGCTTTCTCGTGAGATCAGGCTGAATGATTCAGTGCAGTCACCTGGTAGTCACTCACAAAGACAGTTCACTTGTCGCCACCTACTGGCCATATTTAAGTAACCTGCACAATAAACATGTAAAAATACATGTATATAAAAATACCTTTCCTAAAAACATTTATTCACGCTGGTGTTGAAGTCATTTGCCTTGCTTTAATTTTGTGTCACTGCAGAGAAAAATAAATAAATAAATAAATTCATTCATTCTTTTCTAGTCCCTTTATTAATCTGGGCTCGCCACAGCGGAATGAACCACCAACTTATCCAGCCTGTTTTAAGCAGCGGATGCCCTTCCAGCTACAACCCATTACTGGGAAACAACCATACACACTCATTCACACACATACACTGCCAATTTAGTTTACCCAATTCACCTACAGCACGTCTTTGGACTGTGGGGGAAACTGCACCACCTGGAGGAAACCCACGCGAAAACGGGAGAACATGCAAACTCTACACGGAAATGTCTATGTCACTTAAAAAATCTGGCACTTAAAAAAGGCAGTAATTACTGTATAGTGACCAGCATTAAGCTTAGAAAGTTGCCGTGAAATGGAAGTTAAGATCCCCTGACGTACATCCAGTTGAAATTGTCCAAAAACTATATTTAAAAAAATGTAGGGCAGCCATCATTTCTTTATTTAGGAACCGATTGGATTGCTGGCAGATGGGTGTAGCCTACAACATGGAGAAAAACTGGTAAATGGAAGAAAGCAGGGCTGAAACGAGACGTGCCCTTATACAGTAGCATCGCCCTAAGAGCGTTTCTCGTGACCAGAAGTAAAGAAAAGTCCTTTCGAGGGGGAAGGTAAGGTTATGTTATCTGATTAAAGATTGTAAGGATAAATTATTTTTTTTACAAAAAATGAAATCGAGATTAATAAAAATGTGACCCCAACCTAGAAATCCTACAAAATGAGTGTAATTTCTTCACTGAGCAGGCGATTATGTGAACCGGAACTCTGTTGATCAGACTACAGTGACAGCAACAGATGAAGATGATAACTTGCGTTGAACAAAGCAGATAACATCAGAGAAGAAGGCACATGTATTGTACTTTTGTGCTGTGTTTTATGAATCATGATTTCTCACAACTTCTGTGCTTTTCCTGGGCTAGATTCAGGGACTAACCTTAATGGAGTCTTATGAACGCACAGTCATGTACAGAAGACCAACAGTCAGGATTACCATTAAACAGTACATTAAATTTCTGTTTATTTTTTTTCTTCCACCAGACACACCAAAGCATACAATGACATATTTATATATTTATATATTTATTAAGCTTGATGCCGGTCGCCACCGCCATTATATGGACTAATGAACATGGGACTTTGTTTTTTCATCTTCTTTTATGGTCTGAAAAAGAAAGAAGGGCATAACACATCAGAACAACACCAGGATGAATAGTATGCAACATCAGTGAATCAAATACATAGTTTACAATAAAAAATGAAGTATATAAACTAACAAAACAAAATGTACGGTAATAAACATCTCTGTGGGGTGATAACCACATATTGGTATTTTACAGTGCGACTTTTTTGCAGTAACTTTGAAGTTTATGAATCACCCATTGTGGGTTTCAACCTGCGATGCCGATGTGCCGATTAAAAGCCCCACATTGAACTTCCACCAAGACACCAAGCCCGTGAGCATGACCTAATGTCAAAGAAGACACATACTGTAAGATCTAATCTATCGTCTGTTGGTAGGACTTCTGCAACCTTTAATCTTCAAACACTCAAACAAGCATTAATTAAGCACATTTATACTATATTAGAATAATATGACCTTTATAACCAGTTATAACCTCACATTCTATCCGTTCAGTAATGCTGTTAGTGTGGGAAAAAATTATATAATGGAGGTGGACTAAATCAGCTCTATCATATAACAGTCCGCCTAAACTGATACAATGTGCAGTCGGTGTTGGGTAATGTTACTACTTTCTAAGAAATCTATTACAATCTTGTTACTTTTATTTTTCTCAAAAAAAAAAAGTAACAATGTGTTACTTGGTTTCCTTTAAGGGAAAGTATGTGAAAGTACAGTTGAAGTCAGAATTATCAACCCCCCTTTGATTTTATTTTTTCTCTTTTAAAATATTTTCCAAATAATGTGTAAAAGAGCAAGGACATTTTCACATTAATCCTGATAATATTTTTTTCTTCTGGAGAAAGTTATTTGTTTTATTTTGGCTAGAATAAAGTTTTTTTTAAAAGCCATTTTAAGGTGAGCATTAGCCCCCTTAAACAAGATTTCTGCTCAATTGTCTACAGCAGTGGATCCCAAAGTAGGCATCGCGGGACAAGGAGTGGGGGTCACTTGATGATTTCCAAAACTCAAATTAATTTTATTAAAATATTAGAATTAGGAAGTAGGAATTACGATATTTTATTAATAACCCAGAATAAATAGTAGTTAATAGTTCAGCCTTTTGATTATTATGAACAGGATTTTTTTCCCATTGGATTCAGACTCCTGGGTGATTACATTATTTTAAAGACACGGCAATAACATCAGACGCAGCAGATTGATGGCACCAGGTTAAACATTCTGACACCATTACGGCACTCATGTACATTAAAAATAAATACAGACCATGACTGCACTTAGAGAATGGTCTCCAAAATTAAACCGAGAATGAAGCAACGTGCAAGATTTGTATATTTATAATCACAGGATATATATCAAAGGATAGTGGGGGTCGCGAGTCACTGGTTTTGTTATTTTGGGGGCCGTGGGCTGAAAAGTTTGGGAACCCCTGGTCTACAGAACAAACCATCATTATACAATGACTTGCTTATTTATCCTAACCTGCCTGTGCCTTGTTAACTAACCTAATCCTTTAAATGTCACTTTAAGCTGTATAGAAGTGTCTTGAAAAATAACTAGTAAAATATTATGCACTGTCATCAAGCAAAGATAAAAGAAATCAGTTATTAGAAATAAGTTATTAAAATATAATGTTTAGAAATGTGTTGAAAAAAAACATTCTCTCCATTCATCCCTGCAGAAATTGAGGAAACACAAATAAAACAGTTAAACAGAAATATTTCCTTATTATTATTTAATTTATATTACACTGCAATTAAAGCAATTAAAATTAAATTAAAATAATTCTGTCATCATTTAAATAGCCTTTACTTTTGCCAAACCTCTTCAAGTTTCTTTCTGCTGTTGAACAAAAGAATAAGTTTTTTTAAAGAAAGCTGAAAACCTGCAACAATCGACTTCCATATTTGTTTTGGAACTATGGAAGTCAATAGTTACAGATTTCAAACATTTTTCAAAATATCTTCTTCTGTGTTTAATAGAACAAAGGAAATCCTAAAGGTGTAGGACAGTCTACCAAAAACGTACAGTACATTATCTGTCCCTAAAATAAAAACATAAATACAGTATTTCATCCCCAAAATGTCTAAAATGGACTGATGGTTGGTTTATTTGAGTTGTTCTGTAAAGGAATACAGTATGTTATTCATTTGGTTCTCAGATTTTTGTTCTTTATTAAAAACACAAATTTACAAACCCTGTTATTGTCCTTCTCCTCAGCCAAATTGAGCCGACAGCTGGGCTAAAAACGTAATTTAGAAAATAAAAAACTTCTGAAATAGCAAAGTTTAAGTTGCTCTCATTCACAGCAACTGATTAAAAACATGAAATTATAAATAAATTCTACAAATAGATACTGTTTTACAACTGTTCCCATGTTTCGCTCACATTTGCATTAAATTTAACAGCTATTCACGTTTAAGTGACATCATTTGATGGAGAAGCTGACTGTGATCAAGGATGCGTTCGATCATTGAATTGTATGATTTCATGCTTGTTTTTGTATGTTTTTTGAGGACGACAAGCTTAAGTCAGGCCCTGTCACATTTTTAAGTGAAAATGTATGTTTCTGGTACAATGTCCCGTATATAACCACTCGAGGGGGAGGTAATAGTGAGTGAATCTTCATTTTGGGTAAATTATCCCCCTTAATCTAGGTTATCTTGCTCTCAATGGCTTTAAATTATAGACATGGTTTTAAATAAGAACTATATAGGCCTGTTTACTGAAAAAAATCAATTGTTAGAGGAAGCGTATGAGTTTCTACTTTTCAAAAATTATATTTCACATGTACTTCAGTCTGCTTCCTATTTGTAAATTCATAGAGATAATTGCTTCTAAATGTCGTTTCAGTGTAACAGCCTAAATCTGGTTTCTGTATCATCATTTTAGGAAAGTCTCGAGTCTGTTCTCTTTAAATGCCTCATAAACAGAAACACCGTTTGGGTCATTTAAGCAGATGATGTTGAACCGATTCCTTCAGCCTAGGAGTGACGACCGAATCCGCGCGAGACACACAAAAAGCTTCATTTGCAGCAGCTAAAATGAGAGATTTTTTGGTGAAAGGCACCCAGAAGTGAACAGGCTGACCCGGAAGCTGTGCTGTCTGGAGGCGCATAGAGAACATCCAGCCTCATCTCTGCTTTATTAAAGACTCTTCTGCGAGGAAAAACACCCTGACATCGATATAACAGGTTTGTGCTCTTACGTCGTTTTTTCCTTTTTCCCCACACTGAGATATCTTGCAGGTTTTCTGCATTGTACGACAGATAACTGTTTGACGGGCGCGATTTATCGCCTTTGATCTACCACAGGTTGCACAAAGCGACATATAACATTGGAAATTACTGCATGTCAGTGCAATAGTACATGCATGTGCTAATGATGGAAATGTGCATGCGTTATAGCGCTGTTATTAAGGCGATCGGTGCGGCAGATGTTGTAAAACTGCACAGCCGTGCGCAGCCTTTCGCCGATTGTAAGACATTTTGCACGGCATGATTGTCGGAAGTGTCAGCTTTTTTTTCAAGGGGGGCCGGGCAATTCAAAGGTGCTATTCTTCATAAACAAACACACACACAAGCATATTACAGCAAACATCTCGTCTGATCGATCGGTCTCTCTCTGAAAAAACGGACCGATTCGAGTGTGAATTTTTGGGGCTCTGCAGAATATGGCGTCCTTATGAAAATATAACAGGCTGCCATTTTTGTTTTTTTCTTTTGTCTGAAATGTTTTTGGTGAAACTGCAGGAATGAGTCGGAGGCTCTGGTTGATCAGCAGATTGAGAGATAACCGTGTTGGCGCTGCGCTAAAGTTTTCTGACAGTTGTTTTTCTCCAGAGATGCGTCAGAATGTTTGCTACTTTAGATCTTACTGTTTTGCTCCTTTTTAAGAAAAAAATGTGGCATTTAGGTTGTTTCGGAATTCAGACATTTTTATCATAAGCTATTGAAATCACTATAAAATGTCTGAAAAACTGTTATTCACTTATTGAACTTGAGACGGCAAATATGACAAATTCTGACACTTCACATGAGCTGATGATGACTCATTTGTTGACAGAAAAAAAAAGAAATCCTCATGGTAACCGCCAAGGTCAGTAAATGGGCAGATTAACTCACATTTTAAAGCTGTTGATGAACCTGAAGCAAATGTCGTTTCATTTTATTGTTTAGATATTTTTAGAGAGTGTTTATTTACAGTCTGAGAGATCATTTGAGTTCTATTTATTTTCATTTTACAACTCAGTAACTTTCTCCACATATTGCAAAGTTTTGCAACAATTCCAATCAGGCTCCACATTGTACTTGAGACATTTAAAACAGACCACAGCTGTCAGGTCCTGCACATAAAATCTCCATCCATCTTTTTCACACTGTAAACTTTTTCACACTGTCTTCTTTTATTTTTAAAGTGGTAAAACTGGGATGTTAGCTCAGATGGTGTTAAGGGATTATATATGCTTTAGCTAAATAATTTTTTTTAACATGTAGGCCTATTCAACTTATTTTTTTACATTTTTAAAATTATTTGTGTTTAATAGTGGAATCCATACAGGGTCATATTGAGAAATGCTGCCAAAAGTAGGGCTGCACGATATTGGATAAAACACACATTGCGAAATTTTAATTTCCTGCAATTTATATTGCAATTTTTGGGATGGTTTTGTAGTGGAGCGCATAAAACATAATCAACAGATTACAAGTAGAGCAAATATACAAATGATACGGAAAGAAAATAATCAATAAAATACAATAAACTTGTATATACTTCATTGTGTAAATTAGGCTGTGCAATATGGACAAAATAATCAGTAATGTATTCAGTGCACAAGAAGTGTATAACAAAACATTTCACAATGAAATAATATAATATGAAGAAGTTTAATAAATAAAACTGCAGTAAAATTGTCTTTAAACAGACAACATAAAATAAATGAAGATGAACTAACCTCAACTCTAGTAAAAAACATACTGGACACAGTAGTACTAACTGCTTGATAAACAAAACAGTAATTGTCCTAAAAACAGACATAAAAATAAAGATGAACTAACCTCAATTTCAGTCATAACAATAAATAAAAACTAACGTAAATCAAAGCCACATATTCGGTTCTGCCGCTTAACTTCGTCGTGCGCGTAGTGAGCTCTGATTGGTTAACGTCTTTCTCCTGCTCAGCTTAGCTGTAATTGGCCGTTGTGCTGCGTCAGCTCTGATTGGTTAATATATTAAAATCATGCGCACAAGAACGTGAATAAAAATCAAAAGAATTGAAAGATAAAATTGCAGCCTTACGTGATTTAGAAATTGTATGTGCTGAAATCGCGATTTTTTTTTGCGATTGCGATTAATTGCACAGATCTAGTGTAAATAATTAAATATAATTTATCTTTGTTAAAGCTACAAGTGTAATATTTCCTTTTGACCGAATGCTTTAAACTTGCTTAAAAATGTTTACACAGCCCTTAAAAAACAAAAGCAATTGACAAACTTTTACTTTATTATTGTTAAACTGAAGTGACTCCAAAATTATGATTTGTTCTAAATTGTTGTACCTGGTCAACTATAATCCTGACTCCTCATTGCACGTCCTGCCATGTGACTATTGCCTACTCACACATTGTGATATTAATGCTATATTGTGCAGCCCCAGACAAAAATGAGATCTTTAGCTTTAGCCACATCCACAAAGCCAATTACTTAATGCATCTTGGTTGTTTTTTATTCAGTCAAATTCACAATACTTCGTGATATTATAGTATGTCAAACATTAAAGGGATAGTTTACCCAAAAATCATCATTTATTACACAATTTATCCCTCCATTTCTGTTTATCAGATATGTTTTTGTTTTGGAATATATTTTGAAGAAAGCTGACTAGGCATGGGACGATAACCGTTTTCAAGGTATACCGCGGTTTGGAAAAGTCAAGGTTTTCATACCGCCAAACCTTTCTGCTATACCGTTCCTAAGGTATGAGTAAGATTTTTTTATTTACATTTTTTTTTATTTTGGTGTAAATTGTAAAGGCATCTGTGTTTTTGAATCAAATGAAGATCGCAGAAGTCAAGGATTCACTTGAATTATTTAGCCTGACATGTTTACTGCCCCAAAATACTTCAAATGTTTGTCAAAATAAAATATATTGTGTTTAAAGGGGAAAAAAAGTTTTGTTTTTTTAGCCAGGCATTTAAAAAGAATATATTTTAGAGCAGTAATTACAATACCGTCATACCATGAAACCGTGACATTTTTATCCAAGGTTATCATACCTTCAGAATCTTATACTGGCCCATGCCTAAAGCTGACTATTGACATCCATATTATTTTTTCTATTATGAGCATTCTTTAAAATGTCTGCTTTTGTGTGCAACTAAAAGATCTGATATATAAATAATCATTTTTGATTACTTGGTATTACCACAGGAAACTAGTTGCTTGTAGCCTTTAGGGAAAAAAACATCAATTAGAGGAACTGATTCCTTATCTCATCATTTACTCACCCTCGTATCATTGCAAACCTGTATGACTGCCACAAAAGACAGATCGACAGCCTCACGCACCCCTCACTTTCATTACATGGAAATGCACAATGGGGAAACAAAGAAAGAAAGACATGAGTCATAAAATAAGTTATTTCTGGCCTACGTCTTTAAATGTACAGACGAGGGAAAAATCAAACTAATATTTGAAATACTTTATGAAAGAATGACTCACCTATTCCAACAGCTGAAAAAACGCATTGATGCATATGTAAACATTCATTTGCAGCTAGGGAAAATCTGAGAAATATACTCAACTCTAAAGTTGGACATGAGTGTTTGTTTATTCTATAAAGGTTTGATACATTTTTTGGGAGGCAGAAAATAATACAAATATTTGTTTATATTCATTTTTAGAAAACACAGTACTAATGTTTTAACTTCAGATGAGTTCTAATCAATCAAGATTTAGTCGAGATATCCAGTTTTTCAATCACAATAAATGAAAACATTTGTTGTTTTGACTAGGCATGGGCCGGTATAAGATTCTGACGGTATGATTACCTTGGATGAAAATATCACGGTTTCGCGGTATGACGGTATTGTGTTTACTGCTCTAAAATATATTCTTTTTAAATGTCTGACTAAAAAACAAAACCTTTTTCCCATTTGAACACAATATATTTTATTTTGAGAAACATTTAAAATATTTTGCGGCAGTAAATATGTCAGGCTAAATAATTACAATGAATCATTGGCTTCTGCGATCTTCATTTGTTTAAAAAACACAGATGTCTTTACAATTTACACTTAAAAAATAAATAAATAAATAAATAAAAAAAATGTAAATAAAAAATCGTACACACACCTATACGGTATAGCAGAAAATTTTGGCGGTATGAAAACCTTGACTTTTACATAACGCGGTATACCTTGAAAACGGTTATCGTCCCATGCCTAGTTTTGACTGAATGTCATTTTCTGAAAAGAAGCTGATAATATTTTCATTTGAAATTTGGAAGCTATCAGATCTTAATAGAATAAAACAAATATCATCACTAAATACTCATGGTCCATAGCTGTAAACATCACAAGAAAGAAATTGGCTTTTTCTGTTTTATGAACACGTACATGGTTCAATGCTAAGGATTTCTTCAGTGGGCTCGATTGGGCCAGTGATTCAGATTTGTACTTGACCTGCCAATATTTTCACTAGCCCAACCAAAAAAATAATAAAAATAGAAAAGCTAATCATTTCTAAGCCACATATTTTTAAATAATGGGTGTAAATCTAGAATTTAAATATTTCAAAAATGTTAATAAATGTATAATGAGCAAAGTGTTATGCAAACAAAAATAGCAGCATGGAAAATGTGCAGGTATTTTGTTGCAAAACAAAAGGTGGCTGACCTGCCAAACTGACGGCAAACTGCAAAACATCACTTCTTTCATTTTGTTGTGTTGTACCCACATACATAGCTGCTTCCGAGATAATAGAAACAAACGTTTTCGTTTAGCCTCATAATTTGATGTTGCTGCCATGTTGCCGTCTCTTCGCTGTACTGGTTGTTACCAGGTTATGGAAAAAATTACGTGCTCCACATCTAATCAGATAAGAAGAAATGAAAAGCAACATGGTGTTTACGACATCACAGAGAAGGTAGCATTTAAAGGCTTAAAAGCACAAACTGTTTCTCGATTTTTTTAATCATTTATTTGCACACAATTGACAAATAGTTGCAGACAAATTAAACTCCGGAAATTAAACCGAACAGGCCAGTATCGATCGGGTCTACTGTCCCGAGCATCTCTCACGCTGGCCTCGGTCCATTGGCCAGTCCTTATTGTTGAGCTCACGCCAATGTTGTTCAGTGTGTGACTTTAACTGTTTTATTTATTTTATTTATTTATTTAATTTATTTCTTATAGAAAGATGGCTGAGCCTCGCTTTAATAATCCATATTTCTGGCCACCACCTCCCTCTATGCCTGGTCAAGTGAGTATTGTGTTTTCGTAGAGTTGCCTGTCATGCACTAATATGGATCATTATATGCTTAATTTGACATACTGTATGTCAGGTTTCTAGGAACTATTAATCTGTTTCGCAATGATGTAATTTGCCAAAAAAAATAACTAAACCAACGACGTAATGTACATTAATGAATGCAAAATACCACCAGCTGAGTCATTTTGTACTTACTGTACAATTGCGAAACTGCTTGGCATTTAGTGACTGTTTGAAAGATAAAAATCATGAGAACGTGCACGTTTGCAAAACTATACCAATGTGGTTTGCCAAAGCGTGCACCGAAACCCCCACCAAATTTTCCTGCAGTACCGTGCTTTGATTTAGTTCTGTTACTTGATGTCCTTTTCCTGTCAACCTTAACCGTTGACTTTTACAGTTGGATAACCTGGTTCTTATCGACAAAATCAAAGAGCAACTGATGGCAGAAAAGATAAGACCTCCGCATTTGCCGCCCACCACCGTCCCCTCTCAGCAGACCCTGCTGGTGGCCTCTCAACCTTTAGATGCTGGACAGCATGTCATGTCAATCCCCAAACTACAGCAGGTGCCCGGCCTGCAGGCCCACAATTCTTCTCAGCCTGACATCGCCCTGCACGCCCGTCCAGCGTCCAGCACCATCGCAGGTACCGACGGCATGGCTAACTTCTAGATGTTATGCTTCATGTTATTATGTTGTATGTCTTAGTGATGCTTGTGATGTAGTATTTTAAGTGGGTCAACACACATACACACACACACCTCTTCTTTGATGTGCATGTTTTAGTTTCTTAAATAAAAATGATGTCATTTTCTAAATGATCTCATCTATCCAGGCATAAAGATTGCAGTGTGATACTGTACAACTGTGCTGAAAGCATACTGAAGTAAATATTGTATCATCATTTACTCAGACATGATTTGTTATAAACCAGTTAGATTTTTTTTGTGTTTGTTAAACACAAAAGAAGATATTTTGATAATGTATGAAACCTGTAATCATTCATTTCCATAGTATTTGTTCTTTACAATAGGTTTATGATCCTACTATGGTCAATGGTTACAGGTTTCCAACATTCTTCAAAATATCTTCTTCTGTATCATTTAGCAGGAATATAAAACTCAAATGTTTGCAAAAAGCGGTGAGTAAATTATATATATTTATAAACAGTTGAAGCCAGAATTATTAGTCCCCTGAATTATTTGACCCTTTGTTTATTTTTCCCCAGTTTCTGTTTAACGGAGAGAACATTTTTTTTTTCTGAACATAAAAGTTTTAATAACTCATTTCTAATCACTGATTTCTTTTATCTTTGCTATGATGACAGTAAATATTATTTTACTAGATATTTTTTAAGACACTTCTATACAGCTTAAAGTGACATTTAAAGGCTTAACTAGATAAAGTATGTTAACTAGGCAGGTTAGGGTATTTAGGATGGTTTGTTCTGTAGACTATTGGGGGAAAAAAGTAGCTTAAAGGGGCTAATAATAACCTAAAAATGGTTCTTATAAAATGAAAAACTGCTTTTATTCTAGCCAAATAAAACAAATAAGACTTTATCCAGAAGAAAATATTATAGGAAATACTGTGAAAATTTCTTTGCTCTGTTAAACATCATTTGGGAAATATTTGAAAAAGAAGAAAAATTCAGGGGAAATATATATATATCCGTTATATATCCGGGGATATATATATATATCCATTACACACACACACACACACAAACACACACACACACACACATATGGAGTGAAGATTATCAGCCTTCCTGTAAATTTTCTTTTCTTTTTCAAATATTTCCCAAATGATGTTTATGTTTTATGTTAAGTTTAACAGAGCAAAGAAATTCACAGTATTTCCTATAATATTTTTCTTCTAGAGAAAGTCTTATTACCTGAGTTAAGGCTTTAAATGTCATTTTACGCTGAATGTTATGTACTGTCATCATGGCAAAGATAAAAGAAATCAGTTATTTGAAGTGAGTTATTGAAACTATTGTGCTTAGAATTTTTTTTTCATTTCCAATAAACAGAAAATTGGAGTAAAAAAAAAAACAAAGACAGGGGGCTAATAATTCAGAAGAGCTAATAATTCTGATTTCAACTGTATGAACATATGTACGTACAAACATACACACTACCAGTAAAAAAAAAAATGTTTTTCATGTTTTTTGAAAAGAAAATTATTCTGTTTATCAAGGCGACATTTATTAAATGTAAAAAAAATGTTAAATTGTTAAATATTTATCAAAAAATAAATAAATAACTGCTTTCTTGTTGTATGTAGTTTCAAATGAAATGATTACTCCAGTCATTATTGCTTTTATTACTATTTCTAATAATAATTAATATTAGAGTGATTTCTGAAGAATCATGTGACTCTGAAGACAGGAGTTATGAAGCTGAAAATTCATCTTTAAAAATCACAGAAATAAATTATTAAATTAAATTATAAACTTCTGCTGAAGAGTTATTTTATAGTGCAATAACATTTGCACAATTTCACAATTTGTTTTGTATCAATGATCAAATAAATACAGTCTTGGTAAGCAGGAGAAGCTTATTTTAAAACATTTACTGATCCTACTGACCCCATACATTTGACCAGTAGTGTGTGTGTGTG
>CAIGQQ010032690.1:0-19954 GCA_903798035.1 Danio albolineatus | reverse complement strand
ATATATATATATATATATATATATATATATATATATATATACATATACATATACAGTATGTCACAAAAGTGAGTACACCCCTCACATTTCTGCAAATATTTATTTATATCTTTTCATGGGACAACACTGCAGAAATGACTCTTTGACACAATGAAAAGGAGTCAGTGTAAAGTTAGTTTAGCAGTGTAAATTTAGTGTCCCTTCAAAAAAACTAAAAATACAGCCAATAATAGCTGAACCCCTGGCAACAAAAGTGAGTACACCCCTAAGTGAAAATGTACAAATTGAGCACAATTAGACATTTTCCCTCCCCTGTGGCATGTGACTCATTAGTTTTACACTGTCTCAGGTGTTTCCAGATAGAAGGCGAGTTAAATTTGGTATAAAAGCTCTTCCACTCTCTCAACCTGGCCACTGAAAGTTCAACATGGCATCTCATGACAAACAACTCTCAGAAGACCTGAAAAAACAAATTGTTACTTTGCATAAAGCCTAGGCTATAAGAAGATAGCCAACACTCTGAAACTGTGCTGCAGCCAAGGCCATTCAATGCTTTAAGAGGACAGGTTCTTCTCAGAACACGCCTCGCCATGGTCAGCCAAGGAAGCTGAGTGCACGTTCTGAGCGTCACATCCAAAGATTGTCTTTGAAAAAAGACGGATAAGTGCTTCCAGCATTGCTTCAGGTATTGAAGGGATGGGGGGTCAGCCTGTCAGTGCACAGACCGTACGCCACACACTGCACCGAATTGGTCTGCATGGTTGTCCTCAAAGGAAGCCTCTTCTAAAGATGCACAAGAAAGCTCGCAAACAATTTGCCGCAGACATTCAAACTAAGGACCAGGATTACTGGTACCATGTCCTGTGGTCTGATGAGACCAAGATAAACCTATTTGGTTCAGATAGTGTCAAGCGTGTGTGGTGGCAACCAGGTGAGAAGTACAAACACAAGTGTGTCTTGTCTATCATTAAACATGGTGGTGGGAGTGTCATCATGTGGGACTGCATGAGTGCTGCTGGCATTGGGAAGCTACAATTCAATGAGGAAAACATGAATTCTGACAAGTACTGTGACATACTAAAGCAGAGCATGATCCCTTTCCTCTGGAAACTGGGCCATAAAGCAGTGTTTCAGGATGATAATGACCCCAAATACACCTAACTGGCTTGCTAAAGGGACTCAGGGTAAAGGTGATGGACTGGCCAACCATGTCTCCAGACCTAAACCCCTTAAAACACCTCTGGGGCATCCTGAAAAGGAAGGTGGAGGAGCACAAGGTGTCAAATGTCCACCACCTTGGTGATGTTGTGATGGAGGAGTGGAAGAGGATTCCAGTGGCAACCTGTGAAGCTCTGGTCAACTCCATTTCCAACAGAATTAAAGCCGTGCTGGAAAATGATGGTGGCCACACAAAATATTAACTTTTCAATTTTTTTCTAAGGGGTGTACTCACTTTTGTTGCCAGGGGTTCAGCTATTATTGGCTGTATTTTTAGTTTTTTTGAAGGGACACTAAATTTACACTGCTAAACTAACTTTACACTGACTCCTTTTCATTGTGTCAAAGAGTCACTTCTGCAGTGTTGTCCCATGAAAAGATATAAATAAATATTTGCAGAAATGTGAGGGGTGTACTCACTTTTGTGACATACTTTATATATATATATATATATATATATATATATTAGTGTTTGTATGTAAGTGCATTGCGTTGCACCAGATTATTAAATGTAACGATTAAATGGCTTTAAAATGTACATAATTAAGGGCACTTACTATCAACAAATGATTCATTTAAAATGTAAGTACATTGTAATTAAGGGCATTTAATATCATTAAAGGAGTAATTTAAAGTGTAAGTACACAGTAATTAAGCACACGTAATTAAAAAGTGGGACCCGTCTGATATGATTTCAGAGCTGAGTATAGATGACAAGTCGGCAGTGAAGGCAAAGGGATTGTGGGAAGACTGGCATATGCGTCAAGCAGTGGAGCAAGCCTCCAGAACGAACCATCGATCAGGTGAAAGACAGGCTCATGTAATCACATGATATATTTCATTTCTATGCACCCTAAACAAGTTGTAAAAAACACATTTATCTATTAAAAACAGGTCTCACGCTGTCGTCCCGCACAGAAAGCCACAACACCTCTGAGGCCATTACTCCCACAACCCCCACATCCAGCAGCCAGAACCGTTTAGGCGGAGCGGCTTCTTTAAACACCATATCTGGGCTGGCCAGCGGTCCCGGGATGGAGCACATCAAAAGTGGCGGTTTGGTGGGGATGCTGGGACCACAGCCTAAAGCTCCACGGGGCCGCAAGAAGATTAAGGCAGAGCACAACACAGGTCCCTTACTGGTGGTGCCATACCCACTTCTGGCCTCAGGCCCTGACCAGGCAGTCACCATCGCCAAAGAGGGAAAAACCTACAGGTTCATTTTTTTATTCAGCTAAATCATTTATGATCTGGATCATATTTCTGATTCTCATATGAACTGGAAAATAAGCCACATTTGACTAAAAGTTACACTAGTTTGAAAAAAATGGCTTGTTAAGATAAAAAAATATATAAGTTGCATTAATATAAAGCCATGGAGTAACTTTATACTAATGCAAGTCGAGTTTGAGCATGATAAATTGTGTTGTACGGCACTGCGGAAAAGGGTGGGGTTAAACAAGACGATTAGACATTAAAAACGAGCGATTGCTTTATGTTTTCTGTACAGAGAGGTCATGTTTTGATGTTTCAATTAGTCTCACGCAGTCATACGTTGCAATGCAGCAACATTCGAAACTTGTCACACAAGCTTGCGTTTCTGGTCTGCCACATTCGCTTGCATGTGAATAGAAGTCTATTGGGCAAAAGGTGTAGTGTGACCGAAGGTCTTTTCACACCAAAATGTTTGTATGTGTTTTTCGTATTTGTTATACTAAAAGTTTGTTATACACTAAACCTTTGGCCACTGAGTCAGATGTGCATTAATGAATTCGTTGTGAATAGAAAAATAAAAAAAAAAGATTGCCAAACGATACAAAACGTTATGCAGTGATGCTTGTGTTTTCCTTTCTCTTCAAAAATGAAAGAGGAAAAACTGTCTATTGAATTGAACTGATCCTGAACAGAGACTGGCAGTGTGTCAAAGGTATGAAACACACATCAAACCGCAGAATGGCCAAACGTCTGCAGGAATTGAAGCCATAATATAGTACGCTACAGCATAGTTTCCCAACCATCTGCCACAATGGGTCTTTATATTCCGCACTTTACTGCAAGACAGACTGAATGAATTTGTCAGAAACTATTCTAGATTTTGGCTTTTGCTTACAAGGTGGCTGTGAATTGTCAAAACACCTCTTAAAACACTTGCTACATGTGCAAAAAAATGTTTATTACAGACAAAAGTTTCACATGTGCAAATGTGATTTTACTTTGAAATGTGCAAACATTTGGACAAAAATGTGACTCAAGTGTGCAGCAAAGTGTAAAACAGCATTTTAAATTTTTTAAATGTAATAACTCAAAAAAAATTAAAATGTAAATGTGTAAAATGTAAAATGTAAAATTCAAAACTCATGTAAAGGGAGGCTACTACAGGGCTGTGTGAAATTGACCAAAAAGCATTGCGTGTTTTTTTAAAATGATAATAATTTAATATATTTTTGGGGCTGCCGAGGACACGTCTATGCAAGACTAAACCCAGTGTGGTTCATTGTATAATTTGTTCAAACAATTTGTTCAAAACAGCTGATTCATTTAGAAATGAAGCAAACCACATTATCTGAAGGCCAATATGAAGAATAAATGTAATTTCATTTACTTCTAAAATCAGTTACTCAAATCAGTTATTATAATATAGATCACACAAACCTCGTCAGCGTCAACGCTTCCCATTCACTTTGAATGGGTGAGGTCAGGCATTGTCCAACTGCATTGTGGATCCGTCGGCGCCGCTTCAGTGGTGTTGCTCGCTGCAGAAGTTGTGAATTTCTCCACTTTTCAGGCACCGACGGAAGCGTCAGCCAATCAGATCGCTGTATGCAAATTCACCAGTTCAGACAGCAGTCGATTGTTGACTAATTTCATTGGCTGATGCTGTGATGCATGCTTTGATGATCGCGTCAGCCCCAACTTCAGACACGCCCTATGTGAAGCTGAAGCCTCGTGTGAATGCACCGTAAATAAAATACTTCATTCATTCATTTTCCTTTGGATTTGTCCCTTTATTCATCAGGGGTCGCCACAGTGGAATGAACCACCAACTTATCCAGCATGTGTTTTGTGCAGCGGATGCCCTTCCAGCTGCAACCCAATACTGGGAAACACCCATGCACATTTCAATTTTTTTTTAAATTCAGTTCAATTCATCTTTATTTCTATAGCACTTTTACAATGTAGATTGTGTCAAAGCAGCTTCACATAGAAGATTATAGTGAATTGAAACAGTGTCAGTCCAGTTTTCACACTAACTGAACTTTAACTCTGGTTTAATATTCACTACTGAGAGTCCAAACACAGATTTATTCAATTCACCTATAGCGCATGTCTTTGTACTGTGGAGGAAGCTGGAGCACCTGGAGGAAACCCATGCGAACATGGGGAGAACATGGAAACTCCACACAGAAATGCAAACTGGCCCAGCCAGGACTCAAACAAGCAACCTTTCTTGCTCTGAGGCGACAGTGCTAACCACTGAGCCACAGTGCTGCCCTCAATATTACATTAAGTGTGATATTATCTGCTTTATAAATTTTGTGTTGTTTTAAATGCATAGTTGTTTTATGTATTAATTCCAATTTTTGTAACAGCACTTTGGCCAATCCAGTCATTATTAAATGTGTCATATGAATCAATAAACTAAACAAGCTCTACACACACGTATTTTAGTTCCGCTCACTTCATAACAAATGATTCTCACTAAAAATAAATGTGAATGCTTAGCACGTGCTAGAATACCATTCACAAATTTCAATCTCAGTAACCAACTGTTTATTTTGTGTGTTTGACGCAGGTGTAAAGTTTGTCCGCGCACTTGCTTCAACAAGTCTGAGATGCAGATCCATTCCAAGTCCCACACGGAAGCCAAACCTCACAAGTGCCCTCACTGTTCAAAGTCCTTCGCCAACGCCTCCTATCTAGCACAGCACTTACGCATTCACCTAGGCATTAAGCCCTACCACTGCTCCTACTGTGAGAACTCTTTCCGCCAGTTATCACACCTCCAGCAGCACACCAGGTCAGCAGACATCACACTTCTGCATGTGCGACCGAGAGCAACTGTATACCACAAGCTCTGCAGTGTTAATGTATGAGTGCGTGTTTGTTTTTAAGGATTCACACTGGTGACAGACCATATAAATGCGCCCAACCTGGATGTGAAAAAGCATTCACACAACTCTCAAACCTACAGGTGAGGAGAATAAATGTCACCACTAGCTATGTTTCCAACCCAAAATTTGAGTAAAAATGATTTGCAGAACTGGAACATTCCATAAAACTTTTGTAAATAAAGCACCACTTCCATCCAATTCAAGTCAACGTAAACAAAATCATCACTTGCTGATGAACTGACACCAAATATCAAAACGAAAAATGTAATTTACTGTGGTAGGAGAGGCCACTGTGGGCTTTTTCCTCCCTTATACATAATGTATTATTTGCACTTTTGGAGGCGCAAGAGAACTCTTTGTAAGAGCAGCCGCTCAAGACCACTTTGTGGATGGTCTTTGGCTAAAGGATTAAGAGGGGTCTGGATGCAGACTTGGTGCAGTGCAATCTGAGTTGCATCCAATGCTTTTTAATGTGCTCACCTAACCCTATCCGTCACAGTGACGTCACTCACTTCATTGAGTGTATTGTGTCTGACATTGCATCGCTGAGTGATGCAATCTCAGCTTGCATCATAAAGGCTGCATCCAATCCATCAAAAGGATTTTAGAATGGCCCAAATGTCACTGGTTGATCCATTAATGTTGTCTCTTTGCGTCTAATTGTGTGATCACATGATCTGTTAAAAACAAAATCACATTTTTTTAATGCGCATGCTGGAGTTTATTCTTAATATTCTATCCAAATATATGCACATCCTGACATTTCCATTAAGCACTTTTTATGCAAATGTTCAAATGTGTATAGAAAGAGGTGGATGGAAACAGCTACTGAGGACATTTCTTCCAAATTTACAGTAAAAATGTTGTCATTTAAAGCATGTGCTTAAAATTAAAGTTGAGATGTTTTTATGCCTTTATATTAATTTTTAGACCACACAATACCATTATTTGGTGAAACAATGATATATATTTTTTAATGTAGCCAATTTATTAGTTTATTTATTCAAGTATTTATTAGTTTTTGCGAACTTTTGTGTTGTTTTTGTTAAAAAATACTGTTAGTTCATGCTCAGCTCTATTGAATAATGTTGACCAAAGCAAATAATGCGTCAGTAACTCCTGAAATTAAAATAAGATTAGCACAATTACCTAATACTTAGCAATATTTTTTAAATAATTGTCTGATACGTGTGATCTTGTAAGTCATGTAATTATAATATATAAAAACGAATCAACAATTACATATTTTACTTTAATAAAATCAATATTTAAAAAATGTTATATCTTCTAAAATTATGATAAAGTTGTAATTAAATTATAATTGTATAATTGTAATTAAATTGTAATTAAATTATAAAATTGTTTTTTTTTTAAAATTGTATTAAAAATAATTTGCTCGTTTAAATTGCTTATTGCTTTAAACATTAGCCAGTTATTCAGCAAATTATTATTTAATTTAATTTAATTTAATTGTTTATACATTTCAGTGTCACCGTCTTTGGTTTTGCTCACATAATGACTAAATATTATTAACACTCTAGTATGGGGAACAAATTCACTATTGACTACTTAACTTTATGTCTCAATAAACTCCTTATTTACCACTTAAAAACAGACAGTACTTTATATGTAGTGGTAAAGTTTATGTATTAAGAAAAACATCAGTGTATGCACATCTAGAAACATCTTAAAGGCAGGTGGTCAATCAAGCCTAAACGAATCGGCACACTGCCACTTTAGCTCTCAAAAGACAAATGTAATTGGACAAAGTTTCAACATACATGCTTTTTTATCAGGTCCAACCTTACATGATAAAGACCTTATAGGTTGAAACGTTGTCTAAAGTTTATGTATGGCATGTAGAATGTGACCATGCAGACAGTATGCAAACTAATCAGAAGCTTCTTAAAATAAAAATTGCTCCCCACAGTAAAGTTTTACCAAAATATATATATTTTTATAAATATTACCTAGCCAAAATACTTGACTAGCTGTAGTACATGACACTAGTCATTAGCGTCACACTAATGTATTTAAAGTGAACTGACTGCCCTTGCTGGCATGTGTGTCGAGAAAGGCGCCTTTAAATAAAATACATTATTATTATTATTATTATTATTATTATTATTAGAATCTTTACCAGGCAAGAAACCATGTATGGTAATTTCATCGCTACTGATTGCAATATATTTTGTATTTAATATTATTTTTTAAATCATAAAAGTTCAAAAGTGTAGTAAAACGCCCCCCGGACACTTCAAGCTGCTCTATCAAGGGTTAATATTTGTTAATCTTTGTTTTTCTTCCTCTTTAGTCTCACCAGAGACAACATAACAAAGACAAGCCATACAAATGTCCGAACTGCTACAGAGCTTACACAGACTCGGCCTCGCTACAGATCCATCTCTCCGCACACGCCATCAAGAACGCTAAATCGTACTGCTGCAGTATGTGTGGTCGCGCATACACCTCAGTGAGTACCCGTGCACTTCAACAACTGCGTCAGCTCCTGTCTCTCATCGTGATATAACACCCCTTGTGTTTTTCAGGAGACCTACCTAATGAAGCACATGTCCAAACACACCGTGGTGGAGCATCTGGTCAGCCACCATTCGCCACAGAGAACTGAATCTCCCAGCATCCCCATCCGCATCTCACTCATCTGAGCTTCCTCCCCTCGTGTTTCGCTTCCATTCAAAGGTATTTCGTTCACTGCGATGGTCTTCCGTTTAAAAAAAGAAACAAAAGAGAAGAGGAATGTTATATATGCGAGACCTCGGAGGACTGATTTTGACTTTAGCTATACGAGTCTACAGGCCACAGACTCTACATCTGCTGTCTGGATTGAATGGTTCCACTACGGACAGCAGTCTAAAATGGTTTGATTGGTTTTTTCCAAAAGGCAAATGGCACACTTGTGGTCATTTTAACATTTTGTTTCAAAGGTGTGTAAAGGGAGACTTCCAAAGATACTCTTTAAGCACTTTTTCGGCCTCGTGGTTTCGGGCTCAAAGTAGAGCGAATCTTTTTCAGAACAGGATCGGCTTCTCTTTGGGCAGCTATGAGAGTTTAAATTTAGTTTTAGAATGTCGGCTTTTCCTCCTCGTCGTTTGTTTTAACAGGATATTGTGTTTTATATACTGTGGATGTGACACTTCTTCCACTTTAAGCTTCTATTATCCTTTTTTTATAAGGAGTGTTAGGACACGGTTGAGAAATGAAAAGTGATTCTGTACAGGTCTATTTTGTGGATGTTTTTTTTTCTTTATATTTTATCATGTATTTTTGGGAGACTCAAATGAGGAATTTACGAAATCCCCCTGATGTTTCGCTAATTTAGAGTGTCAATAAGATGTGACACTCTCTAAAATTACAACTTGTGATTTGCATCTTAGATGTTATACTTGTTACATTTTTTTGCGTGCAATGCAAACGCCAACACTTCCAATCAGTATTTTGAGGGGGAGAAAAGAAAAAAGTGTCCTTTTTTGTCATTTTTGTTAATTAAATGACATAATTGCATCATGATAAATTGTCCATGAAATGGATTTTTGTCATGATGTTAACCGAAGTGTCACACAGGCTCAGTGTTGTTTATCTGAATCACACATTCAAGGTGTAACGCAGGTCTTAAAGGAATAATTCACCCAAAAATAAAATCCTTCCTCAGCATTTTCTCACACTCATGTTTGAAACTTTGTTTCTTTTGAACACAAAGGAAGATGTTTTTCAGAATTTTGCTAACAATTACATCCATTGTGAGAACAAAATATATTATGGAAGTCAATGGCTGTTTCTCCCCCTGCGTTCTTTAGTATATCATCCTTTATGTTCAATAGAAGGTTTGGAATTGGAGTGCAAGTGGAGGATGACTAATGAATAATTTGGGTGAGCTATTATTTTTATCGTTTTAAAGTGATAATTGACGCCACAAACTGAAAATAATTCCGTTTATTTACTCAACAAAGATAAAGGTGACTTTTTCTTCAGAAGAACATTAAAGAAGCTTTTTAGCGATTCATAAAATGTAAATAAAAATCTAACAGGTCTTTTGGGTGTACAATTTTTTTTAAATAAATAAACAAGCAGGCAAAACAGCATTACTATTATGGCTCCTGATGAAGCATTGCTATGAATATGAAAGGATGTGGTCCTATGAAGTGAAACTGCTGTGGATAAAAGGTAATTCCTTTCCTGCACAGACCAGACATTTCACTTCATAAGACCTCAACGTAGGCTACAGGTAATAGTTTTGCTTTGCTTATATTTTAGTTTGACTCTAAAAATACAATAATATCATTAATCATCTGGTTTCAGATAAAAAATAAAGTACATTTTACAGGTGAAAAAAAAGTCACTTACTTTCTTGTGTAGCATAAGGGTCAGTAAAATGAATGTCACATTTTCATTTCTGGGTAAATTATCACTTAAATTCCTGCTGTTCTTCCCCTGAACTGTGATCAGGAAATGCACCTTGAGATATTGACTTACACCGATGGATAGCTGAAAGTGTTTTGTAGATGATGTTATAATCTAATAGCAGTGGTCTATTTAAAAATGTTCTTTTGTTGGTCAAATTTAGAATTCCATACACTAAAACATCAGCAGTGATGTTTACGGAAAGAAAAAAAAAAGAATGTATGTTCATTTCCGCAAGAGTATTTCTGTTACACAAATTCATCCTGAACAATGAACTCCTGTATATCCTGGATGTTTAGCTTTTTTTGTTTGTTTGTTTTTAAAATATTTGCTCTGACAAACAAAACCAGCATACAAGCTGATAAAACACATTTCAACAGTGGTGGACAGCAGATTGAAAGCACACATGGTCGCCTAAATTATTCTAGCCAAAACATGCCGTATGTGATTTACCTGATGTCAACAGGCCACAACACAGCAGCTCTACTACATTCATTTACTTCTGTGGTCATTCATACCAGTCATTTGTTAAGCTTATTGTGTTCAACTCATGTATATGTAGGAATTTTTTTTTTGTATTATCCTCATCATCTGCCTGTTTGCAAAGGACCAAGTTGTTGCTTCCAAAATTCCCCCTAAATTATACATTTATATAAATGATATTTACAGTATAGGTGATTTATTACACAGTAATTTGGGGATGTGATCAACACCAACAATTTAAATAACAAAAATAAGGTCAAAACGTACTTCTTGGTGCTTTCTACAAAACCTCCGCTCATTGCCGGTAATAGATTATTACATTACAGTATAATCCTGGGTTGTTCAGCCTCAAATCCACTTTAAAATCAGTAAGACATGTACATTTACTATAAAATATACCCTGTATTCATTAATAGTGCAAATTGCAAGGTTTAGATACTGTACTTTGTTCATTTTTGTATCTGTTTAGTATATACTTATTACTATTTGTTTTTTCTGTAAGTACTGATCATTGTTTTTATAGACATCCTCTCTTTCTTTTTTTACGTCTATGCCTTAAGTTGCTCATTGTTGAAAGACCGGATTCTTTCTCTTTTTCCCTTCATGTCGATGTTTCTCAGTATTCAGTTTTCTTAAGCATTTTTTTTTCCGCATGGAACACAGTAATCGTTATTAATTAACTGTTAACATGTGTTATGTAAAACATTGTTATATATGTTTCTTAAATAATTCACGCTTTCCTTTGTCTTGCAATGTGGTTCCATTTAAAGATTTTGTTTAATATGCACAGACAAGACTGATAGGTGAATTAAAAAATATCAATGTCAAGAACACTTTGTATCTCTATCTTGTTTATTAAATTCAGACTGTTATACCTGAGCCTTTGTAGTTTTTCAAAACGCACTGGAAATGAACATCATGTTGTAAACCGAAGGTGGTGGTCAAGCAATTTTTGAGTATAAATTAGCCAGCACTACTGATAAAATCCTTTTAATTTAATCCTTTTGTAATTCATTCATTCATTTTCCTTTGGCTTGAAGAATTAATGTTTTACGCAGTGGATGCCCTTCCAGCTGCAAACCCAGTACTGGGAAACACCCATACACTCTCATTTATACATGCTCTCATACACTACAGCCAGTTCACTTATATCACGTCTTTGGACTGGGGGAAACCGGAGCACCTGGAGGGAACCCATACAGACATGGGGAGAACATGCAAACTACATTTCGGGACTCGAACTAGCGACCTTCTTACTGTGAGGCGCCAGTGCTAACCATTGTGCCACCATGTTGCCCCTTTTGTAATTCTAATCTCTTTTTTGTTTGCTTATTTTAAAGACGATGTGATGCATTTCTAGGAGATTTCAATATAAAAGGACTGTACGATGTGGGAACATAACTTGACATCACTTATTTTATTCATTTAGACCTTTCAGGATTGGTGTATTGGTAAATAACGTTTTAGAATAACTTTAAACTTTTAGTATGGAACGACATTTCTGCCACAAGCTGAAAACAATCTCAAAAACTGCTAATTCAAACTCTTTAAATTTTACGTTGAATGGTTTCACACATGACTTTTTTCTTATATTTTTAAGTTTACATCTTGCTTTTTTCAGCCTCATAATTCCTAATGTACAGTACGTTTAGTAATTCCGAGTGCAGCAGTCATTTCTCAGAATTAATCCTACTCTGGACGTTTGATTGACAGGTGATCTAATAAATCATGTTGCCAATATTACTATTGAAATTACTTAAAAATAAACGAATAAGAAAATAATAACTAAAAAGTTTTAATTTATTTTCCAATATTTTATACTTGAGTATGATAAATGAGTTTATGTATTATTTATTTATTGCCACATGGCTATTTTATAGCAAAATGGATATACATAAAATATTACATGATAAAAACAAATTCGAATTACAATGAAAAAAAATACTTAGACAAATATATAGGATAGAAATAAATACAATTCACACAAAAATATATTCAAAGTGAAATAAGATTGTTCCGTTTAATTTTGGATAAATAATTTAAGATTCTTCCTGGTGGTACCTTTTTAAAAAATGTCCATCAAAGTGCTCTCCTTATAAAAATCCAATTCAATGGTATTCAAACTTCCACATTCCAACAAAAGAATTTCATTTAGGTGGTGCTTCGTTATTCAGTAAATACAAGTGAGTCAACCTTGAATGTCCAATTCGACATCTAGTATAGACAGTTAGATCATGCCTGGTCTCAAAATTATAATTTGCTAAGTGTCTCTCATTTATTTTCAGGTTAATTTCATGTAATTTATTATTTATGCAGTTGTCCCATTATGATATGAGTTAAAAATGATCTAAATTGTGACATATAAACTCTCAATTACATAAAAAAAATTTAAAAAGTAAATTGTAAAAATAATAATAATAATAATTAAATAAATAAATAAGAAGCTGTGGTTACCTTTTATCCTGTGGTGGAAACACTGTAGACATTTCTCTTTTTATGGATATTATGTACAATGCAGATACTGGGCTACTCCGCAGCAGGGGTCAACATGACAGATCTAAAACAATCCTAATACAAACAGTTAACCACAGTAATTCCAGCTTTCAAGATCCATTCATTACGTTCTCTCATTAAATACAGCGGTAATGTTCCTCAAAAGTTACATAGTCCAACTTAAAACATCTATTTTTAGAATAATACCTTAATAAACATTTATAATGCAACCAATAGTTTGTTAATAAAGTCATTCTGTATTGCTTTGATCATAATAACAGTAATACTGCGCTGTTCGCTAGATTAAAAAAACAGCTACTTTTCCTTGACTGAAGCAATCAAACAGTCATCGTGAAAATAAGTTTATTAAGAAAATACATGCTATGTCAGTGTGTGCCATGTACACTGATGTCTTTCGCAGTTTAAACAATGAGCCCTATGTGAATATTTTGTGAAGGTTGCATCCTAATATTGTATAGCAGCAGGACACAATGTACAATGCTCTCATAATGCACAGGCACGACCGCAGGATCTTCATCCTTTTGCCACAGTTTAAAGTTTTACAAAGTTTTTCCTCTTTTGGGTGAGTTTGCTCCAAGATCACAGGTGATTTCAGTCTCTCAGGACTACACACAAAACATAAAGGGAGTGCAAAATAACAGATAAAACTCGAAAAACTCCCATTCCATACGTAAACAACAATACCATAAGGCTGATAAAGCAAAAATATCTCTAATATGTCCCTTTTTTAGGATCATAATACCGCAACCTTTGTTCATGGTAATTTATTCATCATAACCACATTGCATACCTAAAACGCAAATACTACACATAAGCAGGTCTAAATAAATATTTTGATTGTACATTTCATTGCTGTGATTTCCTCCCTGCTAAAAAACCCAAACTACTGTTCAAAAGTTCAGTGTCTGTAAGATGTTTTAAAAAGACGTCTCTTACAATCACCATTTATAAAATCACAAATACTGTAAAAATGTCAATTTAGTCTAATGTTGTTACAATTTAAAATAACTTTTGCATTTCAATATATATAAATTACTCATTCCAGTGATTCCTTAGACATTACTCCAGTTTTCAGTGTTTTAAATTGTACTTTGTTTAATGAATACAGTGCCTTTTTTATTATTATTTAAGAATATTTATCTTAAATGAAACGTAAAAATTCCTTATTTTGGTCAATTTAACACTTCCTAGCAGAATAAAAAAAACATTAATTTCCAAATCTTTTGAACAGTAGTGCAAATATTTTTGGCTACAAAGAGAGCAGTGATCTCAGCCTTACAAAGGGATATTTTCCCAGGTTTCCACCTAAAATCAGCACAAAGAAAATTCTGCATGTAATGGTCGGCATTTACACCAAAACGAACACTTAAAGGAATAATTCAGCCCGATATTTAAATTTCCTTCTCATTTACAGACACTTGCGTGGTTCTAAATTTTTATAAATATTTTTCTTCTGCTGAAAACAAAATATATTCTGAAGAATTTTGGAAACCAGCAGACACTGACATGAATACTATGAAAGTCAATTCTTCAATCAATCTTCGTGTTCAACAAGAGAATGAAACTCAAACAGGTTATGAACTTGTTAAGGGAGAGTAAATGCAAGAATTTTCATTTTTAGGTGAACTATCCCTTTAAATACTTACTGCTTCACCAAAGGCACTAGTGCATTTCAATTGTAAACACCTACTAAGTGTACCATCTGAACATCAGATTAATAGTGCTTTAAGTGCATTTCTATAGTCATACCATTATAAGACAAATGTGTAAAAACACATTTGGCATCTTACAGATGGAAAAATGCTACTGATATTAGCATCCAATAAAGTGTAGTGTTTGTGGATAATAAAAAGTCCTTATGCGAGTCAATGCAACTAAAGTCTATCCAGTTTACATGCAGCAATAATGCCACTCTTCACACACTCTTCAAAATATTTGAAATATAAGAAAACTAAATCTTAAAAAATGAAACACAAAGTCACAGTGCCATAGAACCCACTCCTTGAGCAAGCGGTCTGTGTTTTACCCACTTTCACTTAATATTAAAGTTTTTGATCAATCCAGTGACTTTTCAAAATTGGCAAACTCGGTCGTGGCATTTGACAGTTATCAGGCCTCATCGCTTGTGGCACTGAGACTCTCCTCCTGCTCTAACCTGCTGTTGGGAGTCAGAGGGGAGGTCAGGTTCAGGTAGCCTATCTCAGTGGACTGTGAAACAGGCACAGATGAGGAGATCTCCATGCTCTTCACTCCAGATTCACCCACTTTGACTCTGCGAATGGCATCCAATATTCCCCATGAGTCACAGAGTCCAGGCTGTGGACTAGAAAAAGATGAAGTGTTTGTAAAAAGCCACTATTGGTTTATTAGCACAGATAATTAAATCCTGATCAAATATTTGATGGTAGGTTTAGACCATTTTTATTTATTTATTCATTCATTCATTCATTCATTTTCCTACAGCTGAGTTCCTTTATTCATCTGGGGTCGCCACAGCGGAATGAACTGCCCAACTTATCCACCATATGTTTTACACAGCGGATTCCCTTCTAGTTGCAACCCAGTACTGGATAACATCCAAACACACTCATTAACACATACACACACACACACACACACACTACGGACAATTTAGCTTACCGAATTTACATATACTGCATGTCTTTGGACTGTGAGGGAAACTGGAGCACTCAGAGGAATACCCACACAAACACAGGGAGAACATGCAAACTCCACACAAAAATGCCAACTTACCCAGCCGAGGCTCGAACCAGTGACCTGCTTGCTGTGAGGCAATGGCACTACCCACTGCGCCACTGCACCACCCTACCATTTTTATTATCTACTAAAATTGTTCACTTTTATATACACGACAATGGCATTTTGGGGCATTTATGGTCGTTTTTATTGGATTTATTGAATGCTTGGTAAATAACAGCATTCGTTTCTTTGAAGAAAAAAAAAACATACTGACCCCAAATATTTCAAAAACAGCACACACTGAATACTACAATCAAAATGTATGAAATAAAGAAAGATATTCTATTGTTGTTTTTTTTCTTAATCTAACACATTTTTCAAACTCAAATATAGAATAAAGTTAGAATAAATAAATAAATAAATAAATAAATAAATATATAAATAAATATATAAATATAAATATGCACGTCATGATTTTGCCACATACGACGCGATTCTGGATTAACATCTATGTTGATCCTGGAACATCATTTTTGTAAATTACCATAATTGTAAATTATTTCCGAAATCAAAGGGGAATAATAGTTGGATAACAATCTTGTAGAAGTGGATAAACCGAACCGAAAGCCTAAACTTAACATAAAGGGTAGACCTATTACTTAATTATGATTGGCTGATTGGAATGTAGGGCGCCACGGTGGCGTAGTGTGCAGCATGTTCGCCTCACAGCAAGGTTGCTGGTTCGAGCCTCGGCTGGGTCAGTTGGCATTTCTGTGTGGAGTTTGCATGTTCTCCCCGTGGTTGCGTGGGTTTCCTCCACAAGTCCAAAGACATGTGCTATAGGTGAATTGGGTAGGCTAAATTGTCCGTAGTGTATGAGTGTGAATGAGTGTGTGTGGATGTTTCCCAGAGATGGGTTGCAGCTGGAAGGGCATCCGCTGCGTAGAACAAATGCTGGATAAGTTAGCGGTTCATTCCGCTGTGGCGACCCCAGATTAATAAAGGGATGAAGCCGAAAAGAAAATGAATGAATGAATAATTGGAATGTTGTTTTAGGGTCACGATAGATGCTGATCCAGGAACATATCCTATTTGGTCAATTCAGATTATGGAAAATATATACCTTGGAGTTGATGTCCGCAACAAACCATCATGATGAGCTCCAGATGGAAACATTTTCTTGACCTCCTAAGACAAAAACACAAATTGGCAGCATCTGTGTACTTCAAATAGTTCAAAGTTTTGTTTTAAATAGTAATATAAAAATGAAGTAGCTTAACAGAGGTTTACCTCAATAGTACACACCGACTGAAGGTTTCTCAACGCACGGTCTAAAATTCCTATCTGATTGGCCAGTGTTAGAGTTTTCTCCTGCAGTTGTTTGTTCTCCATTTCCAGGAATTTAACTCTAAGAAAGTACAGCACAAAAAGTCAATCAGCATGTTTCTGTGCTTTCCTGTCAAATGTAAAAGAGGTTTGAAGAGATGTTTACCTCTGCTGGGTTGTAGTGGCAGTTCTCAGTCCATTGTTCCCCATCTCCTCTGCCTCGCTTATTCGCTGGAGAAGTTCTCGTCTCTCCAAGAGCAGTTGCTCGTTTTCTTCTGTCACAGTCCTAATCCAGTCCTTCTCCTGCTCATAGTGTGAAACACTCAAGATAAGGTGTATTTCTGACTTTTATGTAGTGTTAAAAGTCAGAAAACGCTTACTTTCTCTGAGAGACTTGTTGCAAGAGCCAGATCGTTCTCCAGCTGCTGGATCCTGTGCTCATGTTGGCTGACGGTCTTCATGAAGATCTGTTTAGCTCTGCGCAATTTGGTTTTCTGCTGTGACTGTTTTTCATTGTATCTCCTGCAGAACATGAGTTAAAATGATCTATTTTAGGGCTGCACAATATATTGTTACGACATCGATATTGTAATGGGCACATTCGCAATAGTCACATTACAGGACCTGCAATGCCAAATCAGGATTATAGTTGAGGAGGAGCAAAGTTTAACGATAAAGTTGTCAAAAAAATGTATTATTTGCATGTGTTTTAGGGCTTTGACTTTTATGCATTTCAAGCAGGCATAGGAAATTAACATTGAGAAAGATTCATTGTGTGCAGTGGTGAAGTTTATACATTTTTATATATTTTACATTTAATTATTTAATTTGGGTACCTGAATAATGTTAGACTCCCAGAAAAACCATGAAGCATTTATTCATTTGTAATTTTGCTTTACTGTATTTATCAATGCTTGTGATCTGTTTTTTTACATTTTATGCAGATGACCTCTACTACAAAATCATCCTATTATCATCCAAAATAGTCCTGAAGTTATTAATAATTTCCAAATAGAGCTATTCATTTCATGAGTTAAAATTATACTCAATATGGCAAATAAAATATTGCAATGTCAGTTTTTTTCCCCAATATTATACAGCCCTAATCTATTTGATATAATAGACAATAACTTTTAAAATCTGAAGAGAATCATACAGTTGTGAACTAGTTCAAAAAAGAAAAAAAGTCACAATACACTGAAAACAGACTGAAAACACACAAACTCGTATAGAAACGTGTGCTAACCTGCTAGGAGATGCATGACAAATTAAAATTAATAAATATGTTTGTTCTACAATCAAGTTTCCAGATTGGTTTTATAGAAGTATTTATAGTCCTGTAAGACGTAATGAACTCCCATGATTCCACAATGTCACGGCATCATCAAATTACACTTTTGTTTGTTGTGAATAGGCACCCTCTAGTGGTGACATAATGTGCCTTTAAAGTTGAAATATTTTGTTTTCAGGCCCAACAATTTTGCAGTAATGTAAATAAAACCCCAAAGTGCACAAAATCTTTCTGTTTTTAGCTGAAAATTGCCAAAAATATAGGCAACCTAAGCAAAAGCCTACTGTCATTTTCACCCACTGAGGAATAATACCTTATGTTTGTGTCGAGCTGCTGGACGACCAGTCTCAGCTCTTCCTGCAGTCTCTCAGACTCGTGCTGGGCAGACAGCAGCTGTTCTTCCAGTCTATGGCAGCTCTTCTGACCACTTCTCTGCTGCAGGACACGTCAGTAGTTCACAGTCATCAGCTCCACTCACATTTTATTTCAATAATTTGCATGACACCATTACCCCACAAACCTCTTCTCTAGCGGTGTTAAGTTCACTCTCCAGGACCTGCAGCCGAGTCTCCAGCTCCTGTACACGGTGAGATATTTCCAAGTTGGTGCGTATCAAACTTGCCTCCTTTGCCCGCAACGAGCGCACGTGCTGCTGGAGTTCCTCATCCTTCTGCTCAAGCAATTTCCTATGAGAAAACACAGAAACATACTGTGGAATCTACTAGATGGGCTATTGATTGCATTCGCATTTACCCATTTAGCAGATCAATCATCAGTGCTTCAAATCATCAGATCATGATATTTATACTTCAGAGAGAAACATTTTGATTCTAATCATTTAATTCAGTTCTAAACCCTATTATATAATTTTTCAAGAATAAAAAATAGCTGAGAAAAAAGAAAAAAATAACCAGGACAGCTCTCAATATACTCTCAACTCTCAAAAATCTGTCTGACCTAGGAATCATATTTAGTTAAGGACTAATTTTACATACAGTACATGGTGAATATGCCATAAAAAAAGTAAATGATAGCCAAACGAATATAGCAAAACACAGTTTGAAATGTATGCATGTTTTTTTAGTTTTTTTTTTTTTTTACCTATTTTAAGGTGAAAGTTTGCAATGTTTATGGAATTAAATGTAAAAAAAAGATCGCACCATTGTGTCTTTCTTTTCTTTTTCATTCTTTTATAACCTGTTTTAACACATTTTAATCTGTTTTAACACGTTTTTATGTTTTTACTAATTTTTATTATTTGTTTTTATTTTCTTATGCTTTAATTTTATTTCTGTTTGTAAAGGCCTTTGAATTGCCACTGTGTATAAAATGTGCTATATAAATAAACTTGTCTTGCCTAAAATGCTCAGACATCATATAAATTATAAATTTGCTTGATGACAGTATACAATAAATTGCAGCAGATATATTTCTAATACTATTACTAATATCTGGAATTAAAAAAAATCTGCCAAATACTCCCTCTTTTCTTAAACAAATCTCACCAAGTCAATCAACTTATGAGAAAGAGAGATCCTGTGCTTGTGTTCTACATTCTCACAGCTGCCAAAAAATAAGTCCCAGTGCTGTCAAAATAAAAATCTGACAGGCCAAACACTTAACAGTAAATCAGTAAGGTCAGACAGAAACTTTTTTGCCATTTCTGCACAGAATTTTCTAAAAATTTTATGATTTTAAGAATATAAGAGATGAAAAAGTAACTTCTTAATTTTAATTGAAGGTTTACAATGCAAATCCAATTAGAAACTCATGTTTAGTAAACAAAGACACATACAGCAGGGAAAATAAGTATTTGACACATCAGCATTTTTATCAGTAAGGGGATTTCTAAGTGGGCTACTGACACAAAATTCCTACCAGATGTAGCCAT
>CAIGQQ010032689.1:0-26075 GCA_903798035.1 Danio albolineatus | reverse complement strand
CTGTGCGTTTTCTTCTGTTGTGTTTTCAATAACTTGCTGTGCGTTTTTTTCTGTTGTGTTTTCAATAACTTGCTGTGCGTTTTCTTCTGTTGTGTTTTCAATAACTTGCTGTGCGTTTTCTTCTGTTGTGTTTTCAATAACTTGCTGTGCGTTTTCTTCCTTTGTGTTTTCAATAACTTGCAGCGCGTTTCTTCCGTTGTGTTTTGACCAACTTGCTGCGCGTTTCTTTTGTTGTCTGTGTTGTGAGAATTTGTAATAGGTGTGCTGTTAAGTTGATGAAGACCGATTCTTAATTTGCTGGTGTTTTCTGTTATTGCATGTGCTTTCTTAAATTGCAGCGCGTTAACCTTTCTCGGCCACCGTATTATACAACTTAATAATTAATGTTTATGAGTTTCTTTAAACATTCTTTTAAATGATGATTCATGTTTCAATATAAACATCACACATAAAACCACTTTGCATTTCCAGTAATATTTATTTTCATAGATATTTTAATAAAGAAGGAGTTGTCCAACACTTTTGTACCTTTTTTATGAGAACAATTGTGTAACTCCATTTCAATTATACCATAAAATGTACAGAACAGTCTCATAAGGGGTCTTTTCTGTACTATATAAGGTACAATTTTTTACAAAGGTGCAAAACTGTTCCTTAAGGAACATTATTTGTACCACCGTGTACCTTTTTTTTGCTGAGAGTGTAGTAACGTGTGAACTGCACACTGCTTGTGCTCTCCATCATGAGATTGTCAGACCTGAAAGTGAAATAGTCATGGAGCACAACCATCATGGAGGAATGCAATAGTTCAAGTTCTGATGGCTATGAGTTGGCAAATATTCCAATGTGATTGACAGCCAGCAATGTGGTGATTGATTGGAATGTTGGCTGCTTTTTTTTTTAAATCAGAAGCAGTGAGGATGAAGGTGATACACCCACTTCAGGTGAGCAGCGGAGAGCCTTCAAAAGGCGGGAAGGAAGCCAAGTCATTATACTGTACTTCTGCAGACAGACTAGAGGAACAAGTCGAAGAGGTACAGTACGACTGGAAAGCTTTGCATGATTGATTTATGTCATTTCTCACTTAATTTTCTAATAACGGGACTGCTTTATTATGTAATTTAGATGATTGCCTTCCTGCTCTCTTTCCTTGCTGCACTTCTGTGTGAATCCGTCCACAGTGAAGGCTCTTCAGCAGGTGAGTGTCATTGAATCTTCATTTACTCAGCGAGAGTCTCGTTTCATCTAATTGACTTTAATTAAAAGCTCTTGAAAATTCATCTGTTTCACTTTTAATAATTTACTTTAACAGTTTGAGTTTACTAATGCTGTCGTTTCACTCCAAACAGATTGGTGCTATAACGAACCAACCTGCAGTAAGTTTGGTTGTTTTTATTAAAGCATTGAAATTGACAAAATATTGAATATAAAGGCTATTAGCAGTAATAATATGTGTAATTTTCGTGGAAAGATGCTGCAGGTGAATTATTATTATAATTAATATTATTATCTCCATACAGTAGTTTTAATATGTTAGAATAATGAACGTTTTCCTCTGTCAATTCCTTCAGAATAAGGATAGTAGTAAAACTGTGAAATTAGGCACAGTGGAGAAGTATGGAGGAAAAAAGAAAATTTTGATGATTAAAAAGTATTCTGATTGAAATCTACAGATACTGATTAATAAAGCGTGATTTGTTTTGAATGCTTCCTAATATTTATTGTACTTGAAATCTACAGATACTCAAGCAGTTTATGAAAACAAAAAAATAAAAAATAAATAAACAAAATTGAGCAAAAGTGTTTTTTTTCCTGCAGTGTCTCTCCTTGATAAACATGTTTAACATTAATGAATAATCAAAACATGCTCTAAAGCTTTTTTTCTAATCCTGCATTGTGCTAGATTTTACCACCTGGCCCAAAATTGCTCCACATCACTGCAATGGATCCAGCCAATCTCCCATTAATATTGTCACAGCGCAAGTTCAGGGAAATCCTTACCTGACCCAGTTTACTCTAACTGGTTTCGATGACCACACCACCTTCATGTCAATTAAAAACTCTGGCACCTCAGGTAACTATTGTATCTTCATTTTGTTTTGATGAAATGTACTGAAAGTAGTGACTTGCTTACTAACAAAAGCGAGTAATCCCTATGAAACAACAACATGAGGAATATCAGAAATTGCTTTTACAAAAGAGCAGAGATGTAGAAGATGTACTGTTTGACGACAGAAGAATGAAAGCTGTGTTATGCATCTTTTTGTTTGTGCCCATATGCAGGGGCGCCGCTAGCAATTTTGAGCCCCATGAAAAAATATGAGGATGGGCCCCCTACTACCAAGCTAGCTATCCAAACTCTTTGTCTGCAATGTAGTTATACTGACCTATGCATTTTATTATTGATTTTGTCCACTACTTATCAGTATTTAGTAAGAGAACGGCCATGACTGTAGCTAGCAGATGATTTATTGTTCAAATGTAAATGTAGTACAAAAAAAGAAACAGTAATCAAATATTCACTGAAAATGTTACATTTCTAAACACACAAAACACCAATGTGTCACTATTTAAATAACTGTACTGCAATAGTGTCTCATACAATGTGCCATACACTGGAACAGTGACAAAAATCAATAAGACACAAAATTACATTACAATGAGACCCATAAATAAGCCGAGACCCATAAATGATGCTGAGTGCATCATTAATAATTAAAATGCTCTTATTATTTTTAGAGTTTTCAGTGTGAACGCACTACGTACACTATACTATAAAATGGCGTAGAATAGTGCATAAGTATGCGATTTGGGACGCAGCTGATGTCAACCTCGAGGTCATCGCTGCTTTGACAGTTTACCTGACGATCGCACTCAAAGCATCAACTCTCTTCCCGCTACTGACGGACTGAACCATACAGTGAAAGGAGGGGGGTGCAATTTAACAGTGACAGACACCAGGGGCCGATATAAGCCGTATTTTTATTTTTTATTTCTAATAAATTGTTTTACTTGTAATTTAGAGATACATTCATAATTTATATTACATTATAGTACTGTTATTAATTATAAAGCAGATCTCTGTGGGCCCCTAGAGTGCATGGGCCCTTAGAATTGTCCTAACTTTCCCCCCCCTCAGCGGCGCCCCTGCCCATATTAATTAATTAAATGAAAGGTTTCGTTCACTCCTAAGTTCTTTTCCTACTCACCTTTTTGTCGTTCCAAGCCCCCAATATCTTTGTTCATCTTCAAAACACAAAGTACGATATTTTAGATGAAATCTGAGAGCTCTCTCATCCTGCATAAACAGCAACGGTCCCGAGACGTCAAGAAAAGGAGCTAAAAACATTCCATGTGACTTCAGTGGTTCAAATGTAATCATACAAAGCACCAAGAAACTGTATAAAATACTTAATTTGCTTTTATTTATCCAGGTCAGGTCAGGGTGTGCATTTACACACTCTGGGTGTACATGCCCATTGACACACCTTATGGGCAGTATGACATTTTGCCATTCGAGGCCCCTTTTACACTAATGCATTTTCGTTTTAAAACGCATAAGTTTTGCTATTGTTACGCCATCCGTCCACACTACGCCGGAGTTTTTAAGCCGCGAAAACAGAGCGTTTTGGAAATGCTGGAGAGGCCATTTTCATTCTAAAACGCTGCTGCTCCGTCTCAGTGTGGATGGGGGGGGAAACGGAGCCATCTGAAAACGGAGGCGTGGCTGCTGAGATTCGCTACTGAGATTCGCTTTTGGGTCATTGCGTATCCTTCCCTTATTCTTCAAGCCCCTATCACATGACTATAACGCCACAGACCAGTCTTCCCTGTAAACAACATGGACAGAAATGGGAGCGTTGTTTGCACTATTGTCCGTTTTAGGTGCCATTGTGCAGTTAAACTCTGCCTTTTTTACTATAACAGCTGCAAATTTTTGCAAGAGGCAAGCTACTGTTCGAGCACTCGCTAATTGCTCGCATTTCCAGCAGCGTAAGCCCTATTTAGAATGATGAGCGAGACACGTGCTTCCTGTTTATACTTGAACGCACATGCCCAGAGTGCACAAATGGTCACGTGATATATGTTTTTGGTGGCGTAGTGTGGACGGAGATATGTTCAGAAACGCTGGGTGAAACGCTAGTGTGGACGCGGATCGTTTTCATGCTAAAACGCCATTTTAAAACTAAAACGCACTAGTGTAAACGGGGCCAGAGTCAACACTGATTTTACATAGAATACAATGTGGTATTTGCATATTTTGGCAAACAATGTGTTCTTGGAACTTTGTATGACTAGTTGAACAACTGAAGCCACAAGAAATGTTTTGACAGTGATTTTGATCCATTTCTGGATTTTAAACATCCATTGGAGGATGAGAGAGCTCTTGGATTTCATCTCAAATATCTTCATTTTTGTTCTGAAGACGAACAAAGGTCTTGGAACAAAATGAAGGTGAATAATAATAACAGATTAGCCTTTTTGAGGTGAACTAACCCTATGAATGGTAAACCTAGTAGAGTCTTGGGCTGCATGACATTGGAAAATCTGATATTGTGAAATTTTATTTTTCTGCAATATGAGTACAGTTTCACAAGATAGTTTTACTAACACTTTTTGAAGGCTTTCTGGGCAGTTTTACAGTGTTCAGTTGCAGAAATTGAATAATTGCAATGCAAAAAAAATATTTTCTTACTTTGGTTAGTCTTATTTCTAGTCCAAATATCAGAAAATTCTTAGAGCAAGTAAAATTATTGTTTTGTTTTAATCTTCAGAGGAAATACTGTAAGTCAAAATTAAGAGATTTTCCTTAAAACAAGTAAAATAATCTTGTTTTGACTTTAAAATGTAGATATTTGGACTAGAAACAAGATAAGCAACACACACACACACACACACACACACACACACACACAAAAAAAAAAACACATGAAAAAGACAAATCGTATAAATACAGTAATTAAATACAATTCTGTAGCTCCTGGTCAACTTTAATCCAGACTCAACATTGTGCTTTTTTGTTATATACAGTATCTTGTGATTTGACTATTGCAGATACGCACATTGCAATATAGATGCTGAAATTATATATTGTGCAGCCCTATTAGCATCAGTGATGGTCAACATAAATGTATTTTACCCCCTTCACAGTGATTGTCGAATTGGATGACCATATAATGTCAGTGCAAGGAGGGGATCTTCCAGGCCTCTACAATACTAAACAGTTTCATCTTCACTGGGGCAGCGGCAGCTCCTTGCCTGGATCAGAACACACTGTGGATGGCAAACAGTATGCAATGGAGGTATGGATGGCTTCATTTTCCCTGTGTTATTCCACAACATAATTCGCCTCCTGTGAATTTTATTTTCTTTTTCAAATATTTTCCAAATGATGTTTAACAATGCAATGATTTTTTTTCCACAGTATTTCCTATAATATTTTTTTATTCTAGAGAAAGTCTTATTTGTTTTAACTAGAATAAAAACATTTAAAAAAAACTGTATATCTTAAACTGTATATCCTAACACATCTTCCTGAGATTCACTGCATGTGTATGTATGTGTGTGTCTTTCAGCTGCACATTGTGAATGTCCATTCAAAATACAACGGGAATGTTTCTGTTGCTCAATCTGCTAATGACAGCTCAGCTCTGGCCGTGTTGGGTTTCTTCATTGAGGTGATTTATTATTTATTCATTATTTATTATTACTGATTATAGATGAAAGTGCAGATCTATAAAGTGGATTCATATGTATTGGCCAACAGGGGACCGATGAAGCAAACAAAACAAAAGGGTGGGAGATCCTAACTTCCTTTCTGACGAGAATCCCTCATTCAAGTAGGTAACACATTTTGTGTCAGATGTTTTGCATCTGAGATGATTATCAGTTTTGTGAATGGTTGCTTAAAAAAACCCCTGTTAATTTACTCACCCTCAGGCCATTCACCACAAAAAAAAAACAACAACAAAAAAACAAAAAAAGTTTTTTTCACTTTTTTTCTACTCCAAAATATCTAAATATTCTTAAATTATAAAACCTTCTCTACAAGTGCAAAACATATTGTCTTGTTTTAAGAATTAACATGCCAAAATTAAATGAATTCTCCCCTGAAAATAATCTTTTAATGGGGTAAATCAAATAATCCAATATCTTGTGCTAAAAACTAGATTATTTTGCTTACGGTATTGGCAGATTATTTTGCTTCTTTAAAGCAAAAACTCACCTAATTTTGCCTTGTTATTTCTATAAACAAGACAGTATTTTTTGCTTGTCTAGAAAATGCTTAGTGACCATTGACTTGCATTATATGAATCACCAATGATCATGGATTTAGCTAAAATATCTTCTTTAATGTTGATTAAAAGGTACCTATTCACTCTAAAATAGTTTTAATCATTATTCATATCAATCTTTTTTACTCTGAAACAAAAAAGAAGATGTTTCAATATATAGCCAGCATGGAATAGTAGTCATATTTTGCATATTGTGACACATCAGAGTCAAGAAAAGAAAGGGAGAAAAGAATGTTGGGTGGGGCTTTTTCTGTCAATTGTAGATTGATTGGACACTTGTGGTTTGATTTAAGCGGAACTCATGTGATTGACAGGTTGATCCCGCCCTTGCTCTATCATGATGGATGAGATGTTAAAGATATTTTAAAGAAAATATTTAGGTAAAAAAAAAGAAGAAGATGTGCACAGTAAATTCTTTAAAAAAAATATGGCAAAATAAATTCTTAATTTTAATTTGATGGTGGTTTTTGTTTCGACAAAGACAGAAAGTCAGTGGGATCCAATTCAACATTATGCAGACAAAACTTCTTCTCACTTCTTCTGTTTTTCACAGAAGAAAGGGATTAAAAAAGTTTTGGAAAAGCAACAATACATTTTTAAAAAAATATTTTGAGTTAAACTTAAAAAAATAAGTTTTATCAAATGTATTAAATGCCTTTTTTTTGCTAACATAAATGTTGACAGGCTTAGATAATCTCTCTAATCTAGCAACAAAATAAATAAATAAATAATATCTTATACTCTGTCTTAATGTTTTTTTGTACTTGTAGATGATACAACTGTAGACATTATGAATCAAACCTCAATGAACAGTCTGCTTGAAGGGGTGAACATGACTAAATATTACCGCTACCAAGGCTCTCTGACCACACCAAACTGCAATGAAGCTGTCATTTGGACTGTGTTTAAAGAGCCCATCAAAGTCAGCAACAACTTGGTAAGTCAAGGCATCTGTATCATGCACCAAGGGTCATAGAAATTCAAAAATATCAGGGGATTTTAAAAGGTCCATTTCAGACAATGAAAGTCTGGGAATTTTTATATTTTATTGTCCAAGTCAAGAAATATCACTAGCGTGGGACATTTTCAGAAGGACATTTCACTTTACCAAAAGTGTCTATATTGAATAATATTCATTTAAGAGCTTCAGAATGACCACTTTAAAGACTGATAGTAAAGGTGATAGTAACGGTAATACTTTATTTTGATGGTCCATTTGAGTATTAGTATACTATCTGCTTAAAATCTGTTGATACAGACATTTAACAGACCTTCAACAGACATTTAACTGACTATAAGAAACTTTGCAAGTACATGTCGAATTACACTAACCCTAACCCCAACCTAACAGTCTACTTATAATCTAATCAGAATTAGTTGACATGTAGATGCAATGTAACTTAATTCAACAAACGGACCATCAAAATAAAGTGTGACCAAAGTAACAACAGAAAAATGAAATGTAAAACTACTATCCAGATAAAAAAGAGGGAGCACACAAACAGCATGTACTGTACTTCAGATGTTTTTTCAAAATCTGAGGTAAATTATCAATTAGTATAAACAGCCCTGAGTGAGAAGCAACCATCTGCTTTTCATGTCAGTGCGAATGTAAGTTTTTGTTACTCCACCATCTTTTAATAAGAGGACTGGGAGCACAAGCAACAGTCACCTTAATTAGAATCAAAGCCTAAAAGGGTCAGTTTCGAAGAGTTATAAAACATATTTTGAGGTATTTTGAGCTGATACTTCACATACACACTCTTGGAACATCAGAGACTTAAGTTTACATGTTGTAAAAAGTGCCATAAAGGGCATTTATAGTAATGCAAAAATGGTTTTCTAGCAAATAACATTTAAATATTATGTTATCATTATAACGTAATTTTAATGTTATATTATTAATGGAAGCACAACATGGTCTGTGTTTCTATTCATTTGACTTTTCCCAAGTAGCAAAGAATTCTGGCCCAGATTTGGCATAAAGCTGGCACAGCTGGAAGTCACAATAGTAACTGGATGCAGCCTTAGGCACCGTTTACACTAATGCGCTTTCGTTTTAAAATGCATAAGTTTTGCTATGGTTCCGCCATCTGTCCACACTACACCGGAGTTTTCGAGCCGCGAAACGGAGCAATTTGAAAACGCTGGAGAGGCCGTTTTCATTCTAAAACGCTGTTGCTCCGTCTCAATGGCTGTTTCTCAATTCCAAGAACGCAGAGAACAGACTCGTGTTCTTGTGGAGACCGGTCTTGCCAGGTCACATAGAAAGAACGAACTCGGGAGACCATGAGGACAGAGAACGCGTCCTGTGAGAAATGAGATGCTGCGTTCTTCCTGATGGTCACATGACCCTCACGCGTTTTTAACCGAAAATTATTTAAACATTACAGCATTCATACAGCAATGTATTGTTTCCCTCCGTTTCACAACATATGTTATGCATAAATACTTCAGAAATATACGCTGCACAACACAAAAAACACAGATTTTAATACAAATTTCAACAAATAAACACCCTTAAAGTGTTTATGCATTTATTAAGATTTTTATGCTAATGTTTACTGTCACCGTCTCATTTAGGGAAACTCCTGAGGTAAATAAGTGCTGTTTCTGAACTTCAATAATAAATCTATATAAAATGCTGCGCTTCCCACCTCCAGTCGCAATGACTTCTGGGACTTCTACAGCGAGTTCGGTGCTCAAGTCTGCACCGGTGCGTCCTCGATATCAAGAACTCATCCGGGAGCTTTCACGCGTCCTCCGTTCTTGTGGTCTTGAGTATTGGAACTGAACTTCGCCGGATGATGATGACGTTACACGAGAACACGAGGACGCAAGACCGCTGAAGAATGCATATTGAGAAACAGCCAATGTGCATGGGGGAAGCGGAGACTTGCTTGCTGCTGAGATTCGCTCCTGAGATTCACTTTTGGGTGATTGCGTAACCTTCCCTTATTCGTCAAGCCCCTATCACATGACTATAACGCCACCGGAAGACGGCAGACCAGCCTTCACGTTTCTTACTGAGTCAGGGGAAGGGATATATTGGGAGCACAGTAGAGTCTCTGAATCAGGTTACAGGAAGGTGGCAGTAATGCACAAAAATGGGTGCGATCCACCAAATAAAAACGAAAGAAGAAGAAGACCAGCCTTCACTGTAAACAACATAGACAGAAATGGGAGCGTTGTTTGCACTATTGTCCGTTTTTAGGCGCCTTTGTGCAGTCAAACTCTGCTTTTTTTACTACAACAGCTGCATATATTCGCAAGAGGCAAGCTACTGTTCGAGCACTCACTAATCGTTCGCAGTTCACACAGTGTAAGCCCTATTTAGAATGCCAAACGAGACACATGCTTCCTGTTTATACTTAAACGTGCATGCCCAGAGTGCGCGAATGGTCACGTGATATACGTTTTGGTGGTGTAGTGTGTACAGAGATGTGTTCAGAAACACTGTGTGAAACGCTAATGTGGACACGGATCGTTTTCATGCTAAACGCCGTTTTAAAACTACAACGCACTAGTGTAAACGGAGCCTTAATGATGCAAGCTGAGATTGCATCACTCAGTGATGCAACGTCAGACACAATGCACTCAATGGAGTGAGTGACGTCACTGTGACAGGTAGGGTTACGGGTGGGGTTAGGTGAGCGCATAAAAAAGCATTTGATGCAGCTCAGATTGCACTGCATCCAGACCCCTCTAGGAATTCGTCCGGCACTGGCATACAGCATGTGGGCCAAACATGGCAAGTGGCACCATTTTATAGGCGGCTTTCAAGAATTGGGCCAGACATCAAATGTTTGGCCTGTCTTGACCCACATTTGAAATATATATAAATCATTTTTGAGTAAAGTAAAAAATGTATCAATCAGGCCCCTTCCAGAAAAAGCGCGACCATAAAGCGAAATGCCTCATGGGTTCATTAAATTCATTGCAGTCATGAAACACCAACAGATCAGGCCCAATTCAGGCCCAGTTATGACTTATTAACTTGGCTGAGCCTTGGCTCAGATGTGGTCCATGATTGCCCCTTGTATGGAAGCCAGACATGATCCAATCATGCACCGTAATACACTGCAGCATGTGGGCCAAGCAAAAGCTGATTACATGGGCCAGATCTGGGCCAAAAAATTTTAGCTATTTTAATATTATTTTAATATTTAAAGTGGGAACACAGTCATTTCTGGCTATTACACTCAATAAATGACTTTTTGCTGTTTGTTCAAACTACTTATTTAAAATAAGCTGAAACAGCTGTAGGCTTATTCTGGAAAACGTAGCCCTATATCCATTTCTGGAGATCGCGAATCTTCGTTTGCATTTCATTTTTTAAACGAACACTACGGGGCGGTGTGACGCCGCTCCTTTCCGTGTTTATCAGCTGACCCCTTAACTCCATATAGACGGCTTTCCAGTTTGTCCTGTTAGCTCAGCATGTACATCATTGGACTTGAGATGCAGAGAGGAGATGACCACGGCGACAGAATTCAAGACAAAAACATGAGCCAAAAAATAAAATAAACAAGTAAATAACAGGGTTATAATGTGGTAAAACCTGACAAGGTGGTAAAAATCAGACGAGGGCTGCTTTTGAAATTTGTCAGTTGGGTTTAGAGAAGTGGGTGGGCCTGTTAATCTGTGCTTTTTAAAATACTATTGGTTGGGTTTAGGGAAGAGGGAGGGTGGGTCAGTCGATCGGCCAGTCAGTCAGTCAACAGCGGCCTCTAGTGGATTTACAAGAGAACAGCAGACGTGAACGGCACTCGCGAGGGAAATTTGAGATCTGAAAAAGTGTACAGAGCAGCCTCTTGTGGATTTAGAATTTGATGGTCTCCAGAAATGTTTATAGAGGTACTTTTTCAGAGTAAGCCTGGGAAACAACACAATTCTTGAGTTTTTAGGTTGGGACAACTTGATTGTTTTATGTTCAATCCACTTAAATTTGTTTAAACTAATTAAAGTTAAAACTAAAGTTAAATTAATTACTTCATTTTGTCCAAACACAAATTGATTGAATGGAAACCAGCATTTTTTTACAGTGACATCATCTGCATATTCTTAAGTAAAATAAACAGCTCATTTATTATTTTACCACCCCCAAACAGATCAACCGCTTCAGTACAACGCTGTTTACCAAAACCGCAAGTGCTCCAGTTATTAACAACTTCAGAGGAGTGCAACCGCTGAACGGCAGAGTGGTGACGTCTCAGGTGGAGAAAACCGGTTCCTCTGCAGCTCCCTTATCACCCACCACATCCATTTCATTCCTTTCCCTATTTCTGCTCTTGACCAGTTTGTGTTGCCTGTAAATATATTGTTTGTGATTTAATTGAAATCATTTGACTTTAATTAAGTTATTTCCCCGCTGCATTGTTTACATTTTCTGTTATTTTTGTGCATCTTGTTACATGAAGACTCCTGTTTGTACCTGTTGTATTTCTATTTCAATAATCTGTATTTTGAAATGCACAATCCACGTCTTTAGGCTATCAATAAAAAAAATAAGTTAATATAATATAGACTTTTATATAAAGCTTGTGTGTGACATATGCATGTACACTATATATATATGGCGTGGGTATAAATTGACTTTGTTTTTGGAGTGTAATTATGTCATTAGAGTTTTTCCAAACATGTATGCAAGTAATGTAACACACAGTAAACACTCTGACGGTGGTGAAAAGGACTTATGTGCACCAGAGCTTTTGCTTTATTTGAGTCAAAAAATATGGATTTGAGGGTGGAAAAAAAAAAGATTTTGTTAAACACCTCAGGCTGATTTGAAATGCATGTATAAAAAAGTCTTAAATGTGTTCATTGTACACTCTTTTGGTATTGACATGGTTTGTACAGTAGTGTGTACAGTTAAAACAAATGAAGCCAGACAAAAAGAACTGTGAATCATTGTGTTTTGTGCAGATGACTAAATCTAGTGGTCAAATGTTTTTAGGATTGATAGTGCCATGCCGTACCAATTGCACAATTGTTTAGAAGGGCAATAAGGGGTGGTGCTTCCAATAGCGGGAGTTGAACCCGGCCCGTCTAAATGAAAGTCAGGATTTTTTTTCCCCTGTTTTTGTATCCTCTTGGAGATTAGACCTCATGAGTTTCACATAGTTATGGGTAGTTTTTGCTAGGCACTCTAACATCATCTGTTTGCAGGGGCGCCGCTGAGGGGGAGAAAAGTTAGGACGATTCTAAGGGCCCGTGCACTCTAGGGGCCCACAGAGATCTGCTTTATAATTAATAACAGTACTATAATGTAATATAAATTATGAATGTATTTCTAAATTAAAAGTAAAACAATTTATTAGAAATAAAAAATAAAAATACGGCTTATGTCTGCCCCTCGTGTCTGTCACAACTGTAACTGTCAAATTGCACCCCCCTCCTTTCACTGTATGGTTCAGTCCGTCAGTAGCGGGAAGAGAGTTTAGTGCGATCGTCAGGTAAACTGTCAAAGCAGCGATGACCTCGAGGTTGACATCAGCTGCGTCCCAAATCGCATACTTATGCACTATTCTACGCCACTTTTTTAGTATAAATAGTGTAAGTAGTGCGTTCACACTGAAAACTCTTAACAACAATGCACTTTATTTACCCGGATGATGCACTCATTCAGCCGGTAAACTGAAGTGTGGACTGATGGACACTTCACACACTCAATGACCGCAGCTTTGAGCCAAGCGGCAACCTCCCGCTCTCCCTCGGGAAGCCAATACGGAAGTAACTAAAACTTGCAATTCATCGAAAATTCCGCTAGTCCTGGCTGTCCTGGCTCCATAATAGAGCAAACCTCCAATGAGCCCAATGGTGAAATGGCCAACTTTACAGCAGAAAAAAAGGTGTTTACAGCCTGGTACAAAGAACGATTTTGGTTCATATAGCTTATATTACCCTTCATGACAACTGTGAGGGGGGTGAATTTTTTTATAACTCATCCGTTTCCTTTATATTAAGCTAAATTAAGTTTGCATAATTAAGGGCGTGGCCACTTGAGTGACAGCTAGTCCCGCTGGTCGCCGTCACGTCACCTTAGCTGATTCCGGCTGATTCATCGTATTTTTGTGTTGTTTTACGTGGCTTTACGCAGTCAGCTGCCTTTTGGAATTATTTCCTGCAATTATCAGATAATATGGCATGCTGTGTGCACTTAATTGTGCTCACAAACCATTCACGTGGCCTCCGTTTCCCAGGTGAGTGAAATTATATACTTATACCATCTCTATAAATGTAATTGCTTTATTTAGGATAATTTATGATTTATAATGTTCTTCAGAACTCTAATGCACTCCAGAATCTGACAGATTGATCAGCTGTAGTCTATAAAATCGTAATCTGAAGCGTTGTCATACAGTGTTCTGCCTGGATTTCCTAAATAGCCTTGCATTTACTAACACAGACTATAACTGAAGTATTTGGATGTAATCCACACTTTCTTCCTGTTGAAAAATGTCTTAAGAACGATGTTAAGTGGCTTGATGTATTACAACAGTGTTTTCAACAGACTAAACACTTTACTGATATATTGTACAACCAAGCACATGTGGTCAGAACACAAATGAGTCGCAGGTAATGAAATATTATGTGTTTCTCCCATGAAAAAGCCCTTAGCTAAATGCCAGCATGCGTCCTGTAGCTCCGCTCACGCTCCGCCCACGCTCCGCCTCTTAGCCCTTGTTTGGTATGCCTCGGTTGGTGCGATGACGCGCAAACAAAATGGCGACGGTTGGCCACGCCTACTAGTAGCTTCTTTTGGTTCATCAGAAAACTATGGGTGACGTCACGGATACTACGTCCATATTTTTTACAGTCTATGGTTTGAGCACGTAACAGAAGGGGCGGAGCTATCACGCGCACATGTTGGATAACTTTATTTATTTTGGATTGTGAGAGCAGTATTCTCCTGTGAGAGTGATTATAGCACCTCCCGATGGTGAATGCGGTTATACTCATGCCAGGTAGGCTATTATTTGCTATTTTGGTCATTTATTTCATTAGCTGCATCCCAAATGACACACTATACACTAAATCAATAAGACACAAAATTATACTACAATGAGACCCATAAATAAGAAATGTTCTTTTGTTTAAACTGACCATTACTTAAATGGCAAAACCCTGGCCTTCTTGCCGACAAATAATAATAAAAAAAAATTAAACAATTTTTTATTAACAGAGTGCAAAATCCAGCACACAGCAAACCAAATAAACACAACATAAATACACTTGAAACGGTCTGTTGATTAACCTGACAGTAACTTAAATTCCAAGTGCCAAATGCCTGGCCTTCTTGCTTGCAAAATCCTCAATCAAAGTGTATTGCACATTGTATGAGACACCATTGTAGTACAGTTATTTAAATAGTTACACATTGGTATTTTGTGTGTTTAGAAATGTACAATTTTCAGTGATAATTTGATTACTGTTCCTTTCTTTGTACTACATTTACATTTGAACAATAAATCATCTGCTAGCTACAGTCATGGCCGTTCTCATACTCTAAGCACTGATAAGTAGTGGACAAAGTCAATAATAAAATGCATACGTCAGTATAACTACACTGCAGACAAAGAGTTTGGATAGCTAGCTTGGTAGTAGGGGGCCCATCCTCATATTTTTTCATGGGGCCCAAAATTGTCTGTTTGTATTGCAATAGTGTGCTATAACACCACTAACAAGGTGGTAAGAGATGTTTTAGCACAACACTATTCATGTGCAAAAAAAATAAAAAAATTAAAATTCTGTTAAAGGTGCAGTATGTAAGTTTGACACTCTGTGGTAGAACACTCCTGAAGTATCCATACAAGTCCATGTTGCCCGATTGACGTGTTTGCCTGACTACAGAGCCTAAAGGCTGATTTAAAGCTGATTTGAACCATTTTCTAACTAAAAGCAAAGGCACGCGATAGGAATAGGAAATTGATGAATCTTCATAAGTTAACAAGTTCCCAGAGTCATCAAATAAGGAACATAAATGTAATATATATCTGTCGTACCAATTAGAAAACAAATAGAGATTTATTCTTAATTGTAATATCCATATTGTTCTATAAAAATGTTTTATGTGGAGAAAGGTTATGGGAGTAACATATTTTCCAAGCCAGTAATGCTTGCTGGTAAAAGTTACAGTTTATTCAGAGCAAAATTACATTTCAAAATAAATGGGAGACCGCCAATTTTATTAAACCAATAATTGGGAATAAAAAAAACATATTGAATTTGAACTATATACATCTTTTAATCCAATTAACCCTGAAAGCATTTAAAGGATTGTTTATATCAATAGCTTCTAATCCCCCTTTGTCTTTGTTAAGTGAAATTAATGCCTTTTTTAATTTATGAGATCTATTTTTCCAAATAAAATTAAAAAATAATTAATTTATATCTTTCTTGATTTTATTATTAACCTCTGAAGCTCTTGGGCTATTTTGGGTAATTCCACCTGAATTTGGCCTTCCGATTTAAAAAGCTTCCCATACCCACAAGCAGAGGAGTAAATACAAAAGTTTGGTATCATTTGAAAGGAAACCCTTTGAAATTTCACAAAATATTGTTGAAATTGCTAACAATTGTTTTATATTTTGTCTGTTACAATAAACACACACAAAAAAGGCGCTTTTTTTTACATATAAACTGAAGTTTGAAAGTGTGTAACTCAGGCCTTGAGTGCTCCAGCGTCCTGCAATTAATTTTATTTCTTTCCAGCAGATGTCAGCAAACACAAGAAAAAGGAAATTAGTCTTTATAATAATGTATGTAGGAGTTATTCTATTCCAACTGCAAGGAGGAAAAATGCCATTTTTTTTTATTTCCGCCTACCTAATTTTGAAGTCTCCCCATACCTAAATACAGTACAATAAATCCAATATCTCAACGTTATTTTACAGAAATCCCTTTGAAATTACAAAAAAAAAAAAACTGCTGTAAGTGGTAAATATTATTAGATATGTTGTCTGTCCTATGATGAACCATCTCAACACAAACTGCTTTTATTTTTTTTGTCCCAAAACCCGTTTTAGAAAGTGTATAACTCAGGCCCTGTATGCTCTATCAAACTACAGATAGTTTTGATTGTTACCAGCATATGTCAGGAGACACTAGTAAAAAGGATTTTGTCTTATTATGTAGTATGCAATAATTATTTAACGTAATCATATTTTCCCGTTTTTTGGAATATCATGACCCTAATTTGTTGCGTTTGGCACTTACGAGACATAGCAGGGGATTTCTCATGCACACAATCTCAGAAAACGCTGAAAATGGGCTCATTTTGTTCGCGGAGAACCTAAGGTAAAAGACGAGACCACTTGTTTGGCTATCTGTGCCATTTGCTGGCGCTCACGGAGCAAATAATCAAAAATTTCCTTAGTATATTTACAAAAAATGAGTTTATACCTTATGATTCATTCGAAGACTGTTGGATAAGTGATTGTAAATCAATAAAAATAACGATGGATCCTTGTTGTTGGGAATGAGAGCTTTCATTTGATGTATGACTTGCTCATGTGTGTCATATATGAGCCATATGAAAAATATGCATACTGAACCATGTACACAATCGGAGCGGTTGACATAGTGTAAATTAAGTGTAAAATAAGAGTAAATAACTTCGTTACAGTACAACAAATATCAAAGTGATGTATATCGGTTGAAAATAGACATTCTAAGCTTTCACTCAGTGGGTCATGTGGTGTTATTGATACAGACAGACCTCTTAAAAACTATAGTTATTCTCCTGATGACGTCATATTGTGCCCAAAATCGGGCACGCAGAGTTTAACAGGTTAACAGCTAAGGACAATAAAGGATATACTAGCCGGGAGAGCTTGTGATATAAGATTTCTACCGTAAATGGATAGATCCCTCTGTAGCCATAGATTGAGGATATTCTGAGATTTTTTAAAAATGGGATAGACATACGTGTACCTTAATTGAGTGGTATGTTCAGGTACGCTTAAAAATCATTTCATATTCTGACTTATTATGTTTATTGTGTTCAATGTTTGTTCTTTTTACGTATTATCTGTAGGCCAGATCGAAATGAATGCATTTGTTAAACATCAACACAAATGTAAATACAGCTTGTTTTCAGTATTTCAGTATGCTGAAAATTGTATGTTAACTTAAAGTATTAGTAAGAAAGTGCTGATGCATCTACACAAAATGGTTGTAGAGCCATTAACACAAACTGATTTCACATGCTAAACAGACAACAGACAGGTAAGGTGGTGGTGTTTGTTTGAATACTTTTTGACTGCTTCAGTTTTCCTTGTTTTTAGATTATCCTCTAGATCATGCTGCACTGATAGTACAAGGATAAACACAGGCTGATGTTTATGAGAAAAACACGCATAAACATGACAGCTTTTTTTCCCGCCCAAAGAAACTGGACTCATTCCCGCACAGTAGGATAGCAGATAGGCCTGAGTGGCAGCGTTTAACCCTAAATGTTTTTAAATCAAACAACTTTTTTGAAGAAAAAAACTAAATCAAAGGACGTCGCAGACACATCGGATAGCCAGTTCTGCGTGCGTATGAGCCTGTTTACACAAACTATTTACTGCCATTCTAAATTCGCTTACACATTACACACCCGTAAACCTGAATGCCCTTCCTTACAATCACAGATTGGAATAATGCAGATAGTTAGGAGAGGGAAAAAAAGGGTAAAATGGTTTTATATTCACACATTCAGACTTTCTCCTTAATATTATAATTTCAGAAAAGTATTCTTTGCAAATTCTAAATAATGTAATCATATTAGCAGCCAGTGGCTATCAAAGTACAGCATAGTTCATAGTCAGTAAATAGTGCTAATGTTGTTCTGAAGTCATACTAATGCGGCCGTCACTAGAGTTCGAGCACGAAAATTCTGTCGCGGTGTGACGTGATAAGGGATAAGGTGATGTGTTAATAAGATGATTAGACATTTTAAAAAAGCGAGCGATTGGTCAATGTTTAAAATTTCTGTACAGAGCGGTCATGTTTTGATCTTCGATTGGTCTCACGCAGCCACATGATATGATTTCACAGGTTAGAGTTCACCAAGCTTGAACTTTGTAACCAGGGGCGTAGCGGGAGGGGTTATTGGTGGGGCAGCTATACGGGATCCAAAAGTTTGCATTCATATAGTTATGAATCATCTACAGGGGTGTTGCTAGACAAAAAGCTCTACTGGTCATTTAGGAAATCTAATTAAATTAAATTAATTATGAATTAAATGAATTAACAACTCTATAGAATACAAAAAAGATGTTTTATAGAATTATCGGTAACACATTATAATAACTACACGCTATGAATCATCTATTGAGCATTAGCAAATAGTGAATTCATTATTTGTTAAGCATTAACACTACATTAATAGCAGTGTTGTGCAAGTTACTTCAAAGCTGTAATACATTACAGATTACTTGTTACTGTTATTTAAATGTAATCCCTTACCTTACAATATTACTGTCTCAAAATTGTAAAATGTTACATGACTACATATTACTTTTTTAGTTACTTTCACCAAAACAACTACAGAATTAGAACTTAACATTGTAAAATGACAAAACGTACTGCAGAGCATTTTACATCCAGTAGAAAGCGATATGATGTAGCAGAATGAGTGTGACCAATCCAGGCTACTAACAGTATATAATTGGCAATGTGAAGGCTCAAGACAATGCAAGAAAGCATGGAAGCCAGAATCACAAATGATCTAAGTCTGTTAAAGTATGGTAGAGGTAAAGTGATCATCTGGCAATATCTCTGAATAGCTTGACTATATTCATATTAGACACTACAGGCCTGTGTGTATAAACTCCAATGTCATGACAAGATGCAGATTTTTTTTCTTATTGTTGCCATTTTTTTATTCACTTTAAATTTAAGTGGCTCACAACACAAAACTGTCCTGCACAAAGTGAGCATGATGAACATACAGTAGCTTTCTCAATATAATGCCTGTGCACCGATTTCCTCTGTATGTGGACAAAACTGCTTGCGAGCTCTCAAATATACGCTGCTCGCACGCAAATTTCCTCACGCTCTCTCAAATATGCACTGCTCACGCACACATTTTCTTGCGTGCTCTCAGTACACTGCTCGCTCAGTGAGATTATATGCAGACTCACAATGTGTGTCTTGTGTTCCTTCTTCCTTTTGTGCTTTTTGATATGATTTATATTGGTCCACTATTATTAATAACCAAAACATTAAAATAGACTTACATATAATTTTTTTATATAATAAACCAAAACATTTTTGGCTGTATATGTTATATGATGAGATATTTCCAGTTTCCAACAATTAATGGCACAGAGAATAGACGTTGAGTGCAAAGAATACATTTTATTTAAAAAAAAAGGTGCACTATACTAATCAAATAAAAACATTTAAACAAAAATATAACGCAAGCAGAAATGTTACTAATAGAATATAGAAAAAAACTTGATAAGGTATTATAGCCTACTGAACTATTTACTCTTCAAATAAATGAAATGTGGTCTTCCACATTGTTGATGAGATTTTGGAGGACATTTTCCCTGTCGTCCTCTTCATTTTGAGGAAAAGCTGTTCCACAGGGCCCCTGAACACGTCTATTGGCATGTACAGTGTTTTGAACATTACTATTGTAAAGTACTTCAATGAATCTGTTGTGGTAAAACTATAGTTGCTATGGTAACACAGCAAGTGAAATATAAACAAATTACCCAGTGCTGTAGTTTTTTTCTTACAATATTATAGTGTATATTATTCTACAATTCACCACACTTTACTGTAGTAAAACTCCACTTTGTATTTCATTTGATCAGTTCACTATTGCTAATACTATAGTATGCTGAAGCATTTATTAACAAGTTGAAAATTATACTAGCCTAAAACATAGGCAGTATACCTAACACTCAAAAACACTAGTAGCCTATTTATTTTAGAATTCACCTTAACCTGTAGGTAAATAGTGTTGAAATATCTCTGGATATATAGTATAAGATAATATAATGTCTGGAGAGCAAAAGCACAAAAAAAAGAGGTAACACAAGTCACAATTTGTGAGTCTGCATCATCTAACGGAGTGAGAGCAGATCATCCGCACGTGAGCAGCCGTGTTTTGAGTGCACGCGAGGACAAACCGGCACGCGTTCGCTCGCTCGTATTACATGAATACGTTTGTCAGTAAAAATAACACCATATGTACTTACGTCCATCTCGCGAATCAATTTGCCGCTTTTCCGCTGTGCGTTAGGGCTTAACATTACTGCGCACCGGGCTGAGCCAATCGCCTCGGACCTCGAGCTCAGAAGCTGAAATCACTCCGCGTTTAAAGTAAAAAGTTCCAATAGCCAGAGGGAGATTAATGACAACACACGCCGCGCGTATATTCACTGACCACGAACAGGAAATAGAACTGCGGCATTTTTTATTTGTTAATGTCTTGCGGTCGAAAAGTTTGTTGTAACGCACGCGTTACTGTACATGTACCGAGTAAAATATTACTGAAAATGCATTAGTAATGCCTTACACTACTGCGTTACAGGAAAATGTAATACATTACTGTAATACATTACTTTTATAACGCGTTACTCCCAACACTGATTAATAGACATAAGCAGGTTAAACCTGCAGCTACAAATTATTTTTTGCATACTTTAAGGATTCATTTTTCATTACTAAATTTACATTATTTACAAACCAGCTATTTAAGAATAGTTGGTGGTTTTTAACCAACCCAGGCTCATTCTGAGAACGTAGTCCCGAGTACGTTTCTGGAGGCCGCGGAATACGTCCTGTCAGATACGTCTTTTTGCAGTTTTTGCTTTCGCAAGTCCACGAGAGGCCGCTGCGGATGCTTTTTGAGATCTCAAATGTCTCTCGTTAGTGCCGTTCACGCCTGCTGTTCTCGCGTAAACCCACCAGAGGCCGCTGTCGCCTGACTGTTTGGCTGACTGACTGACTGACTGACCATCCAACGGGACTGACCCACCCTCCCCCTTCCCTAAAACCATCCAAAATTTTATCGACTGACCCACCCACACACACTTCCCTAACCCCAACCAACAACTTTCAAAAAAGCAAACCAGAATAAAATAAAAGCCCTAGTCTAATTTTTACCACATTTTCAGACTTTACCACATTCTCACCCTGTTATTTACTGGTTTATTTCATTATTTGGATTCTGTTTTTGCCTTGCCTGCTTTCTGAAGCACACCTCACTGGACCCGCTGTCGTGCTCAACTCCTCTCTGCGTCTTGAGTCTGCCGACGAACACGGCAAGCCAACGGGACAAACTGGTTGCAGCGAGAAAGTCATCCACACAAGGCGAGCGGTCGGCTGGTAAGCCATACATACCTCTGACCACGTAATATGCGGTCTCCAGCAACGTTCGTGGGACTACGTTTTCACAATGAGCCTGGGTTGCAAAAAGCTCTACTGGTCATTTAGGAGAGAACCCCAGACTTCCCTCTCCCCAGTCACTTCCTCCAGCTCCTCCGGGGGGATCCCGAGGCGTTCCCAGGCCAGCCGAGAGACACAGTCTCTCCAGCGTGTCCTGGGTCTTCCCCGAGGCCTCCTCTGAGCCAGTTTCTGTGCCTGACGATCGGGTTGTCGTGGTCCTAACCTTCGACCACCACCCGTTCCACAATGCACTGGCCCCTTATGGCTCCCCCCGCAGGTGGTAGGCCTGCGAGAGGATGGTCCCACGTCGCTCCTTCGGGCTGAGCCCGGCCGGGTTCCGTGGGAGAAAACCCGGCCACCAGGCGCTCGCATACGAGCCCCAATCCCAGGCCTGGCTCCAGGGTGGGGCCCCGGCTGCGCCATACCGGGCAACTGCACGGTCCTTGATCGATTTGGATTCATAAGGGGATTTTGAACCACACTTAGTCTGACCTGTCACCTAAGACCTTTTTGCCTTGGGAGACCCTACCAGGGGCATTAGCCCCCGACAACATAGCTCTTAGGATCACTCAGGCACTCAAACCCCTCCACCACGATAAGGTGACGGTTCATGGAGGAGACAAAAAAATATATGTTTTATAGAATTATCTGTTGTCTTAGACTTGATACTTGGCCGAGTTTTATCATCATTCTCCTTTTTTAAAAATATATGTATATTTTTTTAAAAACTTACATAACCATACCTGTAATTTTTGCGAGAACCACTGACAGTTCAAATGACATGGGGGTAGGGGAATTCTAATTCTCACAAGAGTTTTGATATTTCCCAATTGTTGCAAGAACTTAGATATTTCCAGTGTTTTCCATGAAGGGAAATCATACAGTAGTTTACATGATTTACAAAGCTTGCACAGAAGCTTTTAAAACTATTTCTCTTTGTGCTCTGTCGGCTCTCTCTTTAAGCTCTCTCAATTGAAAATGGCCTCTAAGTAAAGGTTAGATTTTGTCTCTGAAAGGATAATGTGTCTGAGACAGGATAATCTTGAGGAGGGCCCTGATTATGATGCATCCTCCTCAGAATGAGACTGTTGACCCTCCTGTTGTCTCTCAACCACCAGCAGAGACATTACCTTCCAAAAAATGGAAAATTGTTATGTCCCCGCTCCGCAACTGAACAACAGGGTAGACCTAGTGCTGCTAATGTCATCAAAATGGTTCCAGGGCCCACCAGATAGGCTGTCAGTCATGTTTAAGACATAAAATAAACATTTCAGCTTTTTAATTGCACCATCAATAGACAATGATATACTTGAAACGACAAACTTAGAGGGGAGAAGGGTCTATGGGGACAGCTGGAGAAACTTTAATGTGACTGATTTGCAAGCCTACAATGTCTCATTTTGGCAGGAGTGTACAAGTCCATAGGAGTAGCAAAAGCAAGCCTTTGGAATGCTGACACTGGAAGGGCAGTATTTCCAGCCACCATGTCTCTCAAGACATTCTATGTTTTTTCCTGTATCATATGCTTTGATGACAAAGAAACAAGGCAGGGCAGAAGAGAGCGTGACAAACTTGCAGCAATATGGGACAAGTGGGTCCAGCGATTGCCCTTTCTTTACAATCCATTCCCCCACATTACTGTGAATGAATGTCTGGTTCCATTTCATTTACAATCCTCTAGCGGCGATTAATAACCAATAATATAATGCTCCGATTCCGTACTTCTTGGCAAAACCAGCAACTTCCTGAATAAAATGCAGCATATTTATGTGCTTATATTAGCATTTAGATGTTACAATATAGTTTCCTAGCGAAAGGACAATGTTTTTAATAAAAAAACAACATACCTTAACCCAAAGACGCGACTCCGGGTTGAATGTCTCCGCTGGGTCCTAAAGGCTAGAATGACGGCGGAATACCTTAAATATGTGTATCAGTACCTTCAACAGCTGTAGAGATAAACCCGGGAGGAAGAGAAAGCGTTTTTATCCGCAGATAGACCGGCTATGAAGCGCGCGTTTGCCTCATCACTAATTAAGTGATTATTATTAAGTGACTAATTATTATTATTATTATTATTATTAAGAGTCCAGGTGAAACGGATATAAAAAAAAAACACGTACGGCACGGTTGAGAGGCCATTTGATAAAGAAAAAAAAACAATATTACTGCATTATAGAGCGTAAATACACGTTATAACGCAAAACAACATCACGTACGCATAGCTGTTCTGTGTCAGTTACATCAGTTGACTGTTGAAATTCAAAAATCTTAACCCAACTGGTTGAGTTATTAAATAAATAACCCAATAAAAGGTTAAAATAACCCAACAAAGCACCAAATATTTTTAACCCAACTATTGGGTTACAGAAATAACCCAACGTTTTTTAGAGTGTACCCTAAAGTAAACTAACTGTCTACTGAAAGTTAGGTTAAATGCAACGAATAGTTAATTGAATACTCTTGCAAATACATGTGTGAAAATTGTACCTAACCCTGACTTTATATTTGATTAAAGTCAATTTTAAATTATGTTGTGTTGCTACTTATCTGAATGTTTACTGAAAGTCTATTAATAAACTGGTTAACAACTACATGCAGACAATAACAACAAACAAATATTGGTGGTAAATGTACTGAAAACTTGTTGAGGATTTGTTGCATATCTAGTGATACATTGTTGAACATCTACAACCTAATTTGGTAACATGTAACTTACCAAAAGTTCAATAAATGTTGAGGATTTGTTGTATATCTATAGTAATACTCTGTTGAACATCTGTTGAAGATGTGTTGCATACCTACTAATGCACTGTTGAACACCTAGAACCTAAATGTTGAGGATATGTTGCATACCTACAGTAGTAATACATTGTTGAACATCTGTTGAAGATTTGTTGCATATCTACTGATACACCGTTGAACATCTAGAACCTAAATTGGTAACACTTAACTTACCGAATGTTTAATAAATGTTTAAATGTTGTAGACATTGTAGTGATTGCCTAAGAACGTTTAAAAGACAATCTACAGATACCAGTCAGATGACAGTAAGCAGATAAGAACTTGAAAAGTAACTTATGGTCAGCAGACTATCTACAGGCGGACCATCAAAATAAAGTGTTACCAGTTTTCATGCTGATTTATAAGTTTGTCTATAGTAATGCCATGGGTTATCTGAATGTATAAGGGGCGGGAAGTTGGGGGTTGGGAGGGGGGGTGTATTTCAGAGTGTTGTTAAGTAGTCTGCAAACACATCAATTACCTGACACTAACTTCTGGCCATAAGAATCACATTCTGGAGGTTTTAAATAGCTGGGGTCAAACTGACCCGAGAGGGTAAAAGGTGTTAGCAGATTTTAGGATAACAGGAGGGTTAAGAAACATTTGGAACTCAACGGAGAACAAGCTTACTTGAAAACATTCGGAAAATGCAAACTGCTTTTGCTCTCCATCATAAAAAGGTTAGACCCTAAAGCAATAGGACAACCATCATGGAGGAATGCAATAATTCACGTTCTGACAGCAAATAATTTTGATAATATTAATCACGTGGGGTTTGAATTGAATGTTAGCCAGTTTTTATATCAGAAGCAGTGAGGATGAAGATGACACACCCACCTCAGGTGAGCAACGGAGCCTTCAAAAGGCGGGAAGGAAGCCAAGCCGTCATATTTCTGCAGACAGACTAGAGGAACAAGTCGAAGAGGTACAGTACGACTGGAGATAGCTTTATGCTTGATTTCATTTCTCAAACTTCTATTAACGGGACTGCTTTATTATGTGGTTTAGATGATTGCCTTCCTGCTCTCTTTCCTTGCTGCATTTCTGTGTGAATCCGTCCACAGTGACAACTCCGCAGTCGGTGAGTGACACTGAATCTTCCCTTACTCTGCCTTTCATCTAACTGAATCATTGGAAAGTAGTAACTATAATCCATTTGTAAATGAAATAAATAATTACCATTTGGAAAATAGACATGACTAGATTGTACATATGAGATGCAGAATCGGACACTCAAGACTTACACATGCATATTTATTGAAAGGGGAAGAAGAACCTATTTGTGACTTGGCATTAAAACCTAAGTAAGTAAAGTAAGTAAAGTAAGTAAAGTAAGTAAAGTAAGTAAGTAAAGTAAGTAAAGTAAGTAAAGTAAGTAAGTAAGTAAAGTAAGTAAGTAAGTAAGTAAGTAATTAAACACACTTTACAAGTAAGTATTTAAGTAAGTAAGTGATTAAACACACTTTACAAGTAAGTATATAATTAATTAATTAAACACACTTTACAAGTAAGTAAGTAAGTAAATAATTAATTAATTAATTAAACACACTTTACAAGAAAGTAAGTAAATAATTAATTAATTAATTAAACACACTTTACAAGTAA
>CAIGQQ010032688.1:0-20970 GCA_903798035.1 Danio albolineatus | reverse complement strand
AAGTAAATAATTAATTAATTAATTAAACACACTTTACAAGTAAGTAAATAATTAATTAATTAATTAAACACACTTTACAAGTAATTAATTAATTAATTAATTAATTAAACACACTTTACAAGTAAGTAAGTAAGTAAGTAATTAAACACTTTACAAGTAAGTAAATAATTAATTAATTAAACACACTTTACAATTAAGTAAGTAAGTAATTAAACACTTTACAAGTAAGTAAGTAAGTAAGTAAGTAAGTGAGTAAGTAAGTAAGTAAGTAAATAATTAATTAATTAATTAAACACACTTTACAATAAGGTTCATTAGTTAATGTTAATTAATGCATTTACTAACATGAACAAACAATGAACAATACATTTACTACAGTATTTGTTCATGTTAGTTAACGTTAGCTAATGAAAATGCAGTTGTTCATTGTTAGTTCATGTTAACTCGGTCCATTAACTAATGTCAACAAGCATGGACTTAAATGTTAATAATGCATTAGTAAATGTTCAATTATGATTAATAAATGCTGTACAAGTGTTGTTCATGATTAGTTCATGTTAGTAAATGCATTAACTAATGAACCTTATTAGAAAGTGTTGCCGAATATTTTGCAGATAAAGCTTATTTTAATAGCGTGTGAATTTTTGAATGATATTAAAAAATGTTTTTAATCTGGAAATATTTTGAGTGAAATGTTTGGAAAGGTGCCTTCTGGAGCAATTTTAGAATATTTATCTATAATCAAACTAAAAGATTTTCTGACTTTTCAGTGTTGCTGCTGTTTGTATGTTGTTTTTTACACAGTGTATGTTTGTTAAGAAACTGATATGATTGTAAGTTATATATTGTATATTTAGTATATGTTTTGCCATGAATATAGCCAATGCTGCTGATATAGCATAAATAAATAAATAAATAAATAAATAAATAAATAAATACATACATACATACATACATACATACATACATACATACATACATACATACATACATACATACATACATACATACATATGTAGAAGTCCATCTATTAGCCCAATGACGAAACTAACAGCATGGTCGAAGGTTAAATGCATGTACGCCTTTCCAGTGGTTCCGTCATTATTGAACTGATCTGAATCAACAAAACAAGATGAATAATTCTGTTGCTCTGTACTGTAAATATTTTGTCACATTATTGTTTATTTATTACTCTATGGCCCAATTCCAATTCTGTTTTTTTAGCAATACCCCTTCCCCTTGACTCTTCAAATCATTTATTTTTAAAAAGCAAAACCGTAAATCATGAACGCTGATATGAATGTATTAAAGCATGTGCTTTTTTTGTTGTAAAAATTCTTCATATTGGAAAAAAATACTTAAATTTGTCCATCGGACTTGTGTGCAGCCATGTTGCCATTGTAGCTGGTGTATTCGGTGAAATTTTCATACCACTTCTAGTGTGGTACTGAGAAATCTCAGATTTAAGGGCTATCTAGCCCAGTGTTTCTCAACCCTGTTCCTATAGGCACACCAACACTACACGCTCTTAACATCTTCATAATCAAACTCACCTGAATCAACTCATCAGAACACAAGAGACTCAAAAACCTGAAATTATTTATTACAATTTATTTAAATTTGTTTTTTTAGCTCCGAATTTAATCTGACTCCAATTTTAAGTGATCGTAATATTTAGACTGTATTTCTAATCGTAGGAAACGGATCACAATAATCATTTATGACTTAATTTAGAGATTTGATCTGTTTGTTCCCATACTCTTCAGTTTATACGTTTATTAGGGACCAAACGCCGCTCAGAGTTTCACGCCCCGGCTTTGCGTGTCTTCCCACGGACAGTATGTCGACACTCTGAAGTTAGTCAGAGGGTGCAGGATTAACTAGCATTCAAATAGACTGCTTGCCAACTGCTCACTCATACTAAAAGAATAGCTCATTTAGCCAAACCCATGCAATTCGCTGATTTCAGCAATTAGACGATTAAAAGATCTCCATGGTGTTGTGCCCAGACGGCTCCATACAATCAAATGTGTCTTAAAATCAGATAACTATGCCGTAACATAAAGGTACTGTAGCGCAGACTCCACTTCATCTACTGGATATAAAAAGATTTCAGGAGAATTCAGAATGAATCAAAACTTAACATTTTATTTGTCAGGTAACAATGTATTATTCCAATTACATAATAAAACAATCAGAAAGCCAATTCAGAGATGATTCATTAAAAAACCAGCATCCATTACTCAAAGAGAGCTCAAACAGTTATAGATGCATGCCTGACCAGAGAAGCTGCAGCATAGAAATCTCAAAGACTCACATGCTGCAACGGGGTGTCTTGGCTACAAGATCCCCATGACCCATATCACATCTTTACCTTATATGCTCAACTCAGAACAAACAGCCAGGGGCGCTGCTAGCAATTTTGGGCCCCATGAAAAAATATGAGGATGGGCCCCATACTACCAAGCTAGCTATCCAAACTCTTTGTCTGCAATGTAGTTATACTGACCTATGCATTTTATTATTGATTTTGTCCACTACTTATCAGTATTTAGTGAGAGAACGGCCATGACTGTAGCTAGCAGATGATTTATTGCTCAAATGTAAATGTGGTACAAAAAAAGAAACAGTAATCAAATATTCACTGAAGATTTTACATTTCTAAACACACAAAACACCAATGTGTAACTATTTAAATAACTGTACTGCAATAGTGTCGAATAGTGCGCAAGAATGGTGTAGAATAGTGCATAAGCATGCGATTTGGGACACAGCTGATTTGACAGTTTACCTGACGATCGCACTCAACAAAGCATCAACTCTCTTCCCGCTACTGACAAACTGAACTTGTTTTACTTGTAATTTAGAGATACATTCTTAATTTATATTACATTATAGTACTGTTATTAATAATAAAGCAGATCTCTGTGGGCCCCTAGAGTGCATGGGCCCTTAGAATCGTCCTAACTTTCCCCCCTTAGCGGCACCACTGCAAACAGCCATAAGTTCAAGACAATAGAAGCGTCACAGTGACCCTTGCCTGGTGAATTTGAGGTGTTGATCATCTCTGGAAGGGGGAGCATCTGGCAGAGATTTGATCAAAGTCAAAAGCCAAAGCAACATGTACAAATGAAATATTACCGTGACATTAAGACCGCTTTACCAATCACACAGAGATATTTAAAAGGATACCAAACAAGAATATAAAGCTACAAGATACACCATATTAAAACCTTAATTATTTTATGTGGAATGTAAAGGATCTGCTCTGATGGAGAAGGTAACTGAAAGGTCAAGAAGGGGGCTTAGTGTGAAAGGAGCAGAGTCCCACATTCCTGCATCACATACATACATACATACATACATACATACATACATACATACATACATATATATCTAACTAAAAGCTCTTGATAATTCCGCTGTTTCTCTTGATTTTGACTTTACTAACGCTGTCGTTTCATCCCAAACAGCATGGTGCTATAACAACCCAGCATGCAGTAAGTCTGATTGTTTGTTTAAACATTAAAATTGACTAAACATTGAATATAAAAGGCTATTAGCATTAAAAATATGTATAATTGTAAGGCAAGATGCTGCAGGTTTATAGGGTAAAAAAATCTATAGCCATCATTTTAATATATTAGAATTATGTATGAAGATTTTCCCCTGAAATCCTTCCAAGTTAAACATGAAATTTGGTGTACAGTGTGCATTATGGAGGAAAAAGGCTCATTTTGAGAATTAAAAAAAGTATTGTAATTGAAATCTACAGAGACTGACTAATAAAGGGTGATATGTTTTGGATGTTTTCTTAATCAGTGCTCAACATAAATGAGCACCCTCACAAATTTCCAATTTTAATTAATGTTTTCTATAGGAAGCTTTACAATATTTGTGCATATACATTAGATAAGTCAGCACTGAAGCCAAATCTGGAGCAATCTTACAAAATAACCGATGATAACAGTCCAAAAATTAGTAGCCCAAAATTATATGTTAGAAAAAAATTATTAAATATATATTTTTAAAAGAGTAAGATTCAAGAGAAACAAAAAATGTATAAAATTTTATTGACTTTTTGTAATTTGCTATTTTCCCCCCTAATATTTCACATGAATTTAAATGTAGAATCTTTCTGTTTCTAAAGAAGTTCGGTGACTAAAATATAATTTTAATAAATATATTCATTTAATGAATCAGTTTTGATCAAATGCACCCAAATATAAGACCTATGTTCACTGAGAAATGGATGAAAATATTCATTTTCGAAGTAGCGTGTTCTCATTTATGTTGAGCACTGTATGTATTGTAAGTGAAATGATACTGATTAATATATTGTGATGAATGATTCTGAATGATAAATGTCTTTATCAGACTTTATGAAAAAAAATCAGTTTATGAAAAGTCAAAAAACCCAAAAAACACACTATTAGGAGGTGCATAAAGTGTTTTTTCCTGCAGTGTCTCACCTTGATAAACATGTTTAACATTAATGTATGATCAAAACATGCTCTAAAGCTTTTTTCTTTATCCTGAAATGTGCTAGATTTTACCACCTGGCCCAAACTTGCTCCACATTACTGCAATGGATCCAGCCAATCTCCCATTAATATTGTCACAGCAGACGTTCAGGGAAATCCTAACCTGACCCAGTTTACTCTAACTGGTTTCGATGCCAACACCACCTTCATATCAATCGTAAACTCTGGCACCTCAGGTAAGAGGGACTGCACACTGGGAAAACTGTTCTTCAGTTTATTTTGATGAAATCTGGTTGCTAAAGTGACTTGCAATTAAGAAAAACTTGCTACAATAGCAGTTCACTACGGTGGCCGAGAAAGGTTAGCGTGCAGCAATTTAAGAAATCACATGCAATAACAAAAAACACCAGCAAATTAAGAAACGATCTTCATCAATTTGTCAGCACACCTGTTACAAATTTTCACAACACAAACAACGGAAAAACGCGCAGCAAATCGGTCAAAACACAACGGAAGAAAACGCGCAGCAAGTTGGTCAAAACAAAAAGAGGACCCAAAAACATGACGGACCCAGCTAAGACACGGATGTAGTTAATTTATTTAATAACGCAACGTTTCTGTTGATCATTAATTAGACTGATAATTTACAAAAGACAACGGAATCGTGTAATCAGGATATTACACCTTTCAAAGACCACCAATCACTTCACTGAACAACAGTCACGGCGGGTCCGTATCAGCTGGGTCCGTCATGTTTTTGGGTACTCTTGAAACATTTCCGTTGTGTTTTGACCAACTTGCTGCACGTTTTCTTCAATTGTATTTTGACCAACTTGTTGCGTTTCTTTCGTTGTTTGTGTTGCAAGAATTTGCAACAGGTGTGCTGTCAAATTGATGAAGATCGTATCTTAATTTGCTGGTGTTTTTTGTTATTGCATGTGCTTTCTTAAATTGCTGCGTGTTAACCTTTCTCGGCCACTGTAGTTCACCCTTATGAGACGGTAATTGCTTTTACAAAAGAACAGAGATGTATAGATATACCCTTTTACAACAGAAGAATGACAGCTGTGTTATGCATATTTTTGGTTGTTCCCATATTAATTCATTACATTAAAGGGTTAGTTCACCTCTAAGTTCTGTTATTACTCACCGTTATGTCATTCAATTCCCAGAGACATTAGTTTGTTCATCTTCAAAACACAAAGTGAGGTATTTTAGATGAAATCCTGAAGCTCTCTCATCCTGCATAAACAGCAACAGACGGTCTCGGTTTATGGGTTTGTGTGTTCTTTCTGTATGTTATGTGTCATGCCTTGTGTGTTGTCGTGTGCGAGGGTGTGTGTTTGTTTATCTTTTTGTGTTGACAGCGTGCTTTCCAATCTGCTGACTTTATCAGCTGACTTAATTATCCTCCAGCTGATCTCTGTTATACTGGGTATATATTTCAGCATGTGGTTACTACCGGTTATCAGTCCGTTATTTGTCCTTGTTCCTGTCTGTTGTCTCTCAGGTGTATGGAACAAAATCAATGCCAAAAGTATTGAATTAAAAAGCTTGTTGAATAGCACAAACTGAAAAAAATAATACACCGAATTACAAGTGCTTGCATTTTAATGACTTGAATTCCTGGGTTTGTATTTTTAGGTCCGGAAATTAAAGAAAGTCGTTTATTTAAGCTGTGAATATTTCAACAAAAAATATTTCAAACACATTTTCATACTTATAAATTCAATAATTCATATTAAATTTCCAGATTTCACTTACAAAATATTCAATACTTTTTAAAAATACGATGTATTATAATAAAAAGGGCAATTTTCAGTTCATTTTATATCAGTTCAAATATTCGCTTCCTTAAATTCAATGGTTCAAATTCGACTGTTAAAATTCGACATAACAACTGGGAACTGCAGGAAAAGCAATAGATTGCAGATTAAAGATCGCCAACTGCTTTTTCACCAGCAGGTAGAGATGGAATGATTTAGGATTTTGCGAGAAAAGGGCTAATAAAGGCACAAAAGTAGCATTCAATATTAAATATCAGTGTCTTGGATATTAAGTAATAAAATGAGTATGATTAAATGATGTTCTGGACATTTATATTTGCTCTATGTAACGGAAGCCAGCTGGTGATCGCGTAAACCTCCCTCCTCAGATCTCAAGAGGCGATCCAGCGACAGACGTTGTTCTGCAATCTTTAGAACATCATTTACTCATACTCATTTTATCACTTAATGTCCAAGACACTGATATTTAATATTAAATGCTATGTTTGTGCCTTTATTAGCCCTTTTCTCGCAAAATCCTAAATCGTTCAGTCTCTACCTGCTGGTGAAAAAGCAGTTGGCGATCTTTAATCTGCAATCTATTGCTTTTCCTGCAGTTCCCAGTTGTTATGTCGAATTTTAACAGTCGAATTTAAACCATTAAATTTAAGGAATCGAATATTTGAACTGAAATAAAATGAACTGAAAATCGCCCTTTTTATTATAATACATCGTATTTTTAAAAAGTATTGAATATTTTGTAAGTGAAATCTGGAAATTTAATATGAATTATTGAATTTATAAGTATGAAAACGTGTTTGAAATATTTTTTGTTGAAATATTTACAGCTTAAATAAACAACTTTCTTTATTTTCAGGACCTAAAAATACAAACCCAGGAATTCAAGCCATTAAAATGCAAGCACTTGTTAATTCGGTGTATTATCTTTTTCAGTTTGTGCTATTCAACAAGCTTTTTAATTCAATACTTTTGGCATTGACTTTGTTCCATACAGGTGTCTTCGCAGTCTGTTCGCCGGTTTACGTCTTCTTTTGGGCCAGTGACTCTCCTTTGTTTTTGTACGCTCTTCTCCAGTTATTCCAGTCATCTACTTTGTTACTTATTATTTCATTAAATACTTGCATTTGGATCCTCTCTGTCTGGTGTCGTGACACAGTCATGAGATGTCCAGAAAAAGGAGGCAAAAACATAGTCAAAACATTCCATGTGACTTCAGTGGTTCAACTGTAATCAAACGAAGCACCAAGAAACTGTAGGAAAGAGAAGAAGAAGAAGAAAAAAAATTCAGTTTGCCTTTGTTTTCCATGTAAGGGTGTGCATTTACTATGGGCTGTATGACCTATTGCCAGTAAAGTCAATACTGGAAGACAAAGTAGTATTTACACTTTTTTTTGGGCACACAAAAGTTTTCCTGCAACATTGCAGGACTAAAGTTGAACAGTTTTGACAATTCTTTTGGATCCTTTTCTGGATTAGGAGCATGAGAGAGCTTATGAATTCAGGGCTGTCAAAATTAGCGCCTTAACGCTTGTGATTAATTTAAAATATTTTACGCATTTTAAAAAATTGACGCAATCAACGCAGTTGCAGTTTTTTTATTTCCTGTTGTGGCCGACGTGTGTTCAACGTGCAAAGAAATATGGAGAAAACCAAGGAAGCTCTTTTAGAAGGAAAGTTCAGTATAAAACAAGCATCACCAGGCTATCCAGTGTTTCCTCCAGAGTTTCAGGCAATTTCGGGTGTTTCATTTTAAATTTTTAGGACTTTAACTGCAGTTCAGCAGTTCACTTTCATTCAGCAACTTATTGTTCATGCCCCGTGAAAATTACTGGATAAAAATATGAAGTAAGGACCGGTGGATGAGTGATGTTTTGATGGAAGTCCTTTAAGGTTATCAAAAATTGCTGCTTACATGGTAGACTCAGAGTATTATCTTAATCATAAAATCGGAGTATTGGTGTCCATGTAAATGTACTCAGAGACAGCCCATTCCTCCAAAATTTGATTCCATGCGCCCTCAAAAGTTTCATTAAGCTTGACGTGTTCCCCCCTTACACGCAACTTCTATAAAGCGACTGCTTCCCGTTGTTGTGTCAGAATCCTTGCTTGTAAAATACAGCCATACTTTAGAATGCTTAGTTTAAGCAAATTTGATGAACGCGACCTTGCGTGTTGATGACTCTGAAGGGAGTCGCTTACCGGGTGAGCTCGCTGTACTGCCCGCGTTGTCTGTGTGTTGGAATTTTTTTTTGCAGTCCACTTAGAATCCAACATGGAAATCATTTTTATTTGTTATTGGCATTGATTGTTTCAAAATTCAAATGGCACTTACATGCCTGAGTTTTTGTTTCTGTAATAAATTGGTTTTCGCGATTAATCATGATTAATTACCAAAAAAAAGTGTGATTAATTACTTAATTTTTTTAATCAATTGACAGCCCTACATGAATTACATCCATAATATCTTAATTTGTGTTCTGAAGACAAACAACGGTGTTGGAACAACATGAAGGTGAATTGTTCTTAACAGAATATAAATGTTGGGGTGAACTAACCCTTTGACATGTTATGTACAAGGTAAAGAAGTTGTAAAGACGTTAGAAAATTTGATATTGTGATATAAAATTTTTCTGCAATATGAATGCAGTTGGGCGCCACGATGGTGTAGTGGGTAGCACGATCGTCTCACAGCAAGAAGGTCGCTGGTTCCAGCTTTGGCTGGGTCAGCTGGCATTTCTGTGTGGAGTTTGCATGTTCTCTTCGTGGTCGCGTGGATGTTTCCCAGAGATGGGTTGCAGTTGGAAGGGCATCCGCTGCGTAAAACATGCAGTAGGTGGTTCATTCCGCTGTGGCGACCCCAGATTGATGGGGGGACTAAGCCGAAAATAAAATGAATAAATGAATGCAGTTTCACGATAGTTTGCACTATTAGAATAGCACTATTTGACAATTTTCTGCGGAGACTAACAGTATTCAGGTGCAGAAATTGAATAATCATTCATTCATCCATTTTCTTTTCAGTTTAGTCCCTTTATTAATCTGGGGTCGCCACAGCGGAATGAACCGCCAACTTAACTTAACTGCCTTAACTTTACCGACAACTTAACCGCCCACCGCATGTTTTACGCAGCGGATGCCCTTCCAGCTGCAACCCATCTCTGGGAAACATCCATACACACTCATTCACACTCATACACTACGGACAATTTAGCCTACGCAATTCACCTGTACCACATGTCTTTGGACTTGTGGGGGAAACCGGAGCACCCGGAGGAAACCCACGCAACCACGGGGAGAACATGCAAACTCCACACAGAAATGTCAACTGACCCAGCCGAGGCTCGAACCAGTGACCTTCTTGCTGTGAGGCCGACGTGCTACTCACTACACCACCGTGGCGCCAATTTAATAATCACAATGCAAAAAATGCTTTTTATTTTACTTTGCTTTGTCTCGTTTCTAGTCAAAATATCAGAAAATTCTCAGAAAATATTGTTTTTTTTTCGTCTTCAGTGGAAGTAAGTCAATATTAAGAGATTTCTCTCAAAACAAGCACAATTATCGGTCAGTGGGGCATAGTAATATAATCTTATTCACAATTAGAAATGTAGATATTTGGAAAAACAGTAATTAAATACAATTCTGTAGCTCCTGGTCAAGTATAATCCAGACTCAACATTGCATATCTTGCGAGATCGATGTTGAAACGATATATCGTGCAGCTCTAGTAGAGTCAGACATCAGCAATGCTCAACATTGATCTACTATATTACCTCCTTCACAGTGGTCGTCACCTTGGATGAAGAAATGATGTCAGTGCAAGGAGGCGATCTTCCAGGTGTCTACGTTTCTAAGCAGTTTCATCTTCACTGGGGCAGCGGCAGCTCCATGCCTGGATCAGAACACACTGTGGATGGAAAACAGTATGCAATGGAGGTATGAATGGCTTCATTTTCCATGTTTCTCTACATATATCCTAACACAACTGCCTGATATTCACTGTATGTATCTGTATTTTTCAGCTGCACATCGTGAATCTCCATTCAAAATACAACGGGAGTCTTTCCGCCGCTCTTGCTGATCATGACAGCTCAGCGCTGGCCGTTTTGGGTTTCTTCATTGAGGTGATTTATCATTCATTCATTATTTATTTCAAATAATTATTCATTTAAAATAAAAATAGTTATAATTATATTTATAATTATAAATAATAACCTCATGTGCAAAGCTAAAAAGTTGATTCATATGTATTTGGACATCAGGGAACCGATGAACAAAACAAAACAAAGGGCTGGGATATCCTAACATCCTTTCTGAAAGACATACCTAATTCAGGTAACACATTTGTTTTTGTCAGATTTTTCGTAGAGATGAGGGATCAGTTTTGTGATTGGTTGCTAGAAGGGATAGTTTATTTAATTTCTTTTTTTTTTTGAATGTACAATTGTACTCATCGTCACTGCAAAAAATGCTTTTCTCACTCAGATTTTTGTCTTGTTTCTAGTCCAAATATCTAAACATTCTAAAATTCAGGAAGCATTTTCTAGACCAAGGCAGGGCAAGGCAAGTTTATTTATATAGCACAATTGATACATAGTGGCGATTCAAAGTCATTCATTCATTTTCTTTTCGGCTTAGTCCCTTTATTAATCCGGGGTCGCCACAGCGGAATGAACCGCCAACTTATCCGGCATTTGTTTTACGCAGCGGATGCCCTTCCAGCCACAACCCATCTCTGGGAAACACATTCATACATTCCCATTCGCACACATACACTATGGACAATTTAGCTTACCCAATTCACCTGTACCGCATGTCTTTGGACTGTGGGGGAAACCCGAGCACCCGGAGGAAACCCACGCAACCACGGGGAGAACATGCAAACTCCACACAGAAATGCCAACTGGCCCAACCGGGACCTGCCCCAACCGGGGATCGAACCAGCGACCTTCTTGCTGTGAGGCGAACGTGCTACTCACGCGCCACCGTGGCGCCCGCGATTCAAAGTGCTTTACATAAACAGAAATAAAATTTAAAGTATAAGAAAATAAAAACAACTATTAAAAAAACAGATAAAAACAGATTAAAATGTGTTGAAACAAGTTATAAAAGAATGAAAAACAAAAGAAAGACACAATAGTGCGATCTGTCGGACGTAGCACAGTGCTCATTCAGTAAAGGCACGGCTAAACAGATGTGTTTTCAGTCTTGATTTACATGTGCCTAATGTTGGAGCACATCTGATCATTTCTGGAAGCTGATTCCAGCAGCGGGAGGCGTAATAGCTGAAAGCAGATTCACCCTGCTGTGACTGAACTCTTGGAATTTCTAGTTTATGTGATCCTAATGATCTGAGTGATCTGTTAGGTTTGTATTCAGTGAGCATATCTGTAATGTATTGAGCTCCTAGGCCTTTTAGTGATTTATAGACAAGTAATAGTACTTTAAAATCTATTCTGAGTGTAACTGGGATGTAGTGTAAAGACCTGAGGACAGGTGTGATGTGCTCTGATTTCCTGGTCAGAGTCCTGGCCGCAGGGTTCTGAATGAGCTGCAACTGTCTGACTGTCTTTTTGGGAAAGCAAGTGAGGAGCCCATTACAGTAATCCACCCTGCTGCTGATAAAAGCATGAACAAGTTTCTCTAAGTCTTCACTGGAAGACCAGGGGTGTCTAAACTCCAGCTTGCTTCAACACACCTGTCAGGAAGTTTCTAGTATATCTAGTAAGAGCTTGATTAGCTGGTTCAGGTGTGTTTAATTAGGGTTGGAGTTAAACTCTCCAGGATACTGGCCCTCCAGGACCGAGTTTGGACAGCCCTGTTCTAGACAATTTAAATATAGATATCTTGTTTTCAGAAAAATTATGTGAAAAATAAATTAATATTCTGCCAAAATAATCTTGTTTTTCCTTTTGACATTCGATTGTTTTGCTTGGTTTAGGTAAAAACTCACTTTGTTTTGGCGTATTAATTGTTAAAACAAGACAGTGTTGTTTGCTTGTCTAGAAAATGCTTCTTTATGTACAAATGTTTCGATATTTGGACTAGAAACAAGACAAAAAAAATCTAAGATAAGGGATTTGTGGCTTTTTTTTTTATTCATTAGGAATTAAAGAAGATTTTGGTAACACTTTATAATAACTACACACTATAAATCATCTGTTTAGCATTACCAAATAGTGAATTCATTATCTGTTAAGTGTTAACCATTATTGACTTTTAGCATAAGTAGAGGACAGAAACTAGCCAGACAGTAATAATGTGTTAATTTTGGAGTGAGCGAAAAAAAATAAAAATAAAATAATAACTGTATTTTTTTAATAATAATTTTTTGCTTTTATTCTGGCCATAATAAAAATATACTTTTAGAGCACCCCATGTTCTCTTGTCATTAACATTTAATAAACTTTAATCTCTCTGCCATGCCCCCTCGCCACAGTTACACAAATCTTTATAATCATTAAAATAATTCATAAAAATAATACAAATAATTAGTTTAAACATGTTGAACGATATTAATGATATGGCGTAGTTATAATGAAACTTTCTTCTTCTCTGTTTATCTGTCTGACTTCACAGTCAGTTTCTTTTGACCGCCCGTCGACGTTTTAAAGAATATCACAACGGCGACACGCGTCTGTTTCATGAGGTGCGTGCGCAGTCAGCGGAGGTGCACGATGCGGTGCCAGGTCGAAAGTATAAATACAGCTTCACACTTGCATAATAGTCTCTAGTAGCCTTGAACAGCTTGATTATTTGGATCAGCTGTGTTTAATTAGGGTTGGAGCAAAACTGTGCAGAGCTTCGGCTCTCCAGGAATCGAGCTTGAGAGCTAGGGTTTAAACCGTAGTTCACTCTAAAACGTTTTGTTTTAATCATTATTCCCCCTTATATTGTTCCAAATCTTTTTTCTCTGAAACACAAAAGAAGATATTTCAAGAGTCAGCATTAAATAGGAGTCATATTTTGTGCATTGTGACATATATTAAAGTCAAGAAAGGGAGAAAAGAATGTAGGGTGGGGCTTTTTCTGTCGTTCGTAAATTGATTGGATGCTTGTAGTTTGCTTTAAGGGGATTATAAGAGTTTTGGAAAAGCAATTTTTTTACATTTTAATCTTCCTTACACTGTTTTAACTTTTCATATGTGTAGGTAATGCAACTGTAGACATCATGAATCAAACCACAATGAACAGTCTGCTTGAAGGGGTGAACATGACAAAATATTACCGCTACCAAGGCTCTCTGACCACACCGTCCTGCAATGAAGCTGTCATTTGGACTGTGTTTAAAGAACCCATCAAAGTCAGTAACAACTTGGTAAGTCATGGCATCTGTGTGGTTCCCAAGAATCCGTTTGCACCACTTTGTGGACTCATGGCTGTGCTGGTCTATAAAGGAGGTGTGTTAAGGTGCATTGTTTGTGCGTTGCTATTTTGAGGAACTGAAATAGACCGCGCCATTAACCAACTAAAAGCTGCTCTAAAGTCCAGCGCAGAGCATGATAGTTATGCACCTATGGAGGTTCAAACACTTACACATTACTTAATACACACAGGATGTACAGCAACACACAAATATCTTTACATTTGAAAACAATTAAAGGATTAAAATGTTGCAAAAATTATTATTTTCCACATAAATAGAAAAAACACTGCCTCCATGCCTTCTTCATGCCTCCGTGCCTTTTTAAGTTTTTTAAATTTGCATTATAAATTTGCATATAATGTTATTGTTATCATCAGTATTATTGATTATATGCATATTTATATTTGTTTTAATAAAATCAAGTTTAGATTTGTCCTCCTGTGGGGTTTTGGAGACGTCTGCATCACCATACGGGGCATAAGAAGACGTGTGTTTGACGACACTTTGCTATTATTGTTCATTTATTCCTTTGCTGGAGATTAGAACTGAATTTAGAAATAGTTTTGAAACAAATGTGTGCGCTAAACAAAGGATATTAAATATGTAGGTTAATGCATGTCTTCAGTGGAGTTCCCTATCCACGAAGGTTAAGGAGTAAAGAGTAAAGGGAAAGAGAAAGTAAAGAAGCCGAATGGAGGAGGCTTATTCTTTATCCTCATGCAGATTGTTTGTTTAAATGTTTTCTTGCTAGTGAAGCGTTCTGTTTTTCCACTTACAAAGTTTAATGCACATAATGCTCAAAACAAACCCATAACTAGGCCCACATGGAATCTGCGCGTACAGAATTCCGCAGATTTCCGCAGATTTTTAGCCCATCATTGATTCTGTTTATTAACTTGAGTAAATGTGTGTAAATTTATATTTATTCAGTTTTCAAATTAATTTCAGTAATAATATTGACTAATATGAAAATATTAATATGATTTATTTACAATACAGTTTGTAAAGTAATATTTTCTGTCTTTTAGTAGATATTTTATATGAGAGACTTGCTTTTTTTTTTACCAAATATAGTGGATCTAATTGGATTTGCAGAGTAAACATTAAATAAAAGTTAAAAAGGTGTTACTTTTTATTTCATATATTAAAGTTTTAATTATGATACTCCCAAAATCATTCCGCATAAATCCGCAGATTTTTAATATTTTTAATAATTTTTTTATCCATTCTTAAAAAATAGCAAAAATTTATCCATCCTTAAAATAGCAAAAGTGGATTTGGAGACACCCTTAATGCTTTTCACCGTGTGCTTCAGACTTTGCGGCAAGATCATTAAAATAGAGCCCTTTGTGTCAGTTTTTGTGGCTCCGCCCTCATTTAATAGGAGCACTGGGAGCACAATCTCATTTGAATTTAAAGCAACAGTCACCAAAATGGCACAATTTGGATAAAACCCTAAAAGGGTTCAGTTTCAAAGAGTTATAAAAAATATGTGTGTGGTATTTTGAGCTGAAACGTCACACATACAGTCTGCATGGTGCATCAGAGAGTTATATTACATCTTGTAAAAAGGGGCGTAATAGGTCTCCTTTAGGTAATTCAGAAATTACATTCCATAAAATCAACTTAATTGTTTTATGCTCAACCCACTTCAATTTATAAAAACAAATAACTTAAATCTTTCGTCGTCCCAACACAAAGCAATTGAATGGAAATCAGCATTTCTACATGACATCATCTGCATATTCTTGAGTTAAAAAACAGCTCATTTATTATATTCCCACCCCCAAACAGATCAACCGCTTCAGCACAACGGTGTTTGCCAAAAACACAAGTGCTCCAGTTCTGAATGTTAACAACTTCAGAGGAGTTCAGCCGCTGAACAACAGAGTGGTGACGTCTCAGGTGGAGCAAACTGGTTCCTCTGCAGCTCCCTTATCACCCACCACATCCATTTCATTCCTCTCCCTATTACTGCTCTTGTCCGGTTTGTGTTGCCTGTAAATATACTGTTTGTAATGTTATTTAAATGATTGGAGTTGAATTAATTTATTTCCCTGCTGCATTGTTCACTTTATTGATTGTGTTTGTTTATGATCAACATTTTCTGTTATTTTTGTGCATCACTTTCATGTTTGTACCTGTTGTATTTCTGTTTCTATCATCTGTATTTTGAAACGCACAATCCACGTCTTTAAGCTATCAATTAAAAAACATCCTTAGTTTAAACAGTTGAAATAATTTAGACTTTTATATAAAGCTTGTGTTTGACATTTGAATGTCTGTGTATTATATGTATGGTGTGAGTATAAATTTGACTTTTTGGTTTTGGAGTGTAATTATGTCATGAAATATTATTAAATATAACAGAACAGTTGTCTGTTTGCATGCAGTATATGTGTCTTTATGTTCTTGGTATACATTTCAGGGTCTACCTTAAGCCAACTTCCACTATAAATGATGTCTTGATGCTCATTCCCAAAAGGGCTGAATTATGATAGAGAAGACAAATCAACAATTTGTTGTCTCTGTATTACTTGAGATGATCACATCTTGAGCAAATTGTAGAATAGGAATGGGTGTGGGGCATAGAGAACCATTTGATACAATCGGGTGGAAACTGCATTAACATAGAGAGAAGAGCTGACACACACACAATGTCACAGTCTGACCAGTTTCCCCGTCTCATAGTCACCGCGATCACACAACAACCACAAGAACCTGCAAGGTCTTTGAGAAGCTCGCCGTTTCAACCTGTGGCAGGTCAGGTGGGGGTTGTTTTTTACTCGATTCAACTTTTCCATTTAATATATCCCAGGACAAAAGAATACCAGAGCAGATTCCCTCTCTCATATTCCATGAACCTGAAGATGCTCCCAGGGATCCTGAACTGATTCTCCAGCCTCCATTGAGGAACCCGAAGTCATCCTGCCAGGCTGTCCTCCTGGACTCCACTTTATCCTAAACAGTCAACACACTCAACTCATCCACTCTTCTCACTTCTCACCAGGCACTGGCCACTCTGGGGCCAACGAGATCCTATCATTGCAGATAGATTGCTTCTGGTGGCTGGGGGTGGCTCAGGACGTGAAAAGGTTTGTGCAGGGGTGCAAGGACTGCATCATGGCAAAAACTCCACGTTGACTACCAGCAGAAAGATTTGTGGCCCTGCCAATTCCAAATTGCCCCTAGTCACAGCTAGGAGCGGACTGTATGACACATTGCCCCAAATCTGGAGGTAACACTTGCATTCTTGTCATTGTTGAAAGATTCTCAAAGTTTTGTAAATTGATCCCCTTGTTCGGGTTATCCATGTTTAATCATGTGCTTCGTAAGTATGGTCTACCCAAAGATATTGTTTCAGATTGAGGTCCTCAGTTCATTTGTTCTCCCTCGGTCTGGAGGGCCTTTTTCCAACACCTAGGTGTGACCATCAGTCTGTCCTCTGGATACCATCCCCAAACCATCGAACAGAAAGAAAGAAAGCTCCAGGAAATGTGACAATTCCTGCCAACCTTCTGCCACCAGAATGCCTGGAACCAATTTCTAGGCTGGGCAGAGTATGATCAATTCCCTGCATCCGTCCATGACTGGAATCTGCCCCTCCAGTTCCTACTTGGTTATCAGCCTCCTCTGTTTCCTTGATCAGCTGAACCAACCAATGTTTTGGCAGTTGACCATTGGTTCCGGGCAGGGCTTAATTTGTGCCGGAACATGCCGGATCCGGAACATCTGAAATCTGATCCGGCACCTTAGTTTACCAATCCCCCTCCTCCCCTGTCTGCTGTTCACTTTCACTTTTTCGTGACACCTCAACCCTCTTCACTTTCTTCTGTGACACCCAGCCCCACTCTTCACTTTCGTGCACGACACCTCTCAATCCTCGGGTAAAATGCCAGATCCTTTACCCCGATCTGTTCCGGGACCTCGCAATTGACAAAATAAGCACTGATTCCGGGAGAGTAACGAGGTTTGGGACTCGGCTTATCATCATTTCCAAAGGGCTGTACTGAGACACGCAGATCTTCGTCATTCTAACACCCCTGTCTACCAGATCGATCAGAAGGTGTGGTCATGCAAGGTGTGGTCATAGAAGGTGTGGAAAGCAGATTCACCGATTCCTTGGTCCCTCGTGCACCTGCACATCATCATTGCCCATGACCCCAGCTTCATCAATTCACAACTCACTCTGCACTCAGCATCTGGCTTCATCGCATGGATGAAGGATTGTACTCTCCATACGGTAAGTGTGTAAAACCTATTTCCAAGTTCACCTCTCCCTGTTCCTAGTGATCTTGTGGTGTTTTTCAGTTTAAAAGAAACTTTTACATGTTTCCATGCATAAGAAGGCTTTAATAATCAACCTAAAGCAGGGGTGTCCAAACTTGGTCCTGGAGGGCCGGTGTCCTGCAAAGTTTAGTTCCAACCGCAATCGGACACACCTGGGCTAGCTAATCAAGCTCTTAGTAGGCTTTCTAGAAACATCCTTGCAGTTGTGTTGAGTCAATTTTAAGCTATAGTATGCAGGACACTGGCCCTCCAGGACCAAGTGTGGACATGCCTGACCTAAAGTATTAATCATTGTGAGACTGTCTGAAGGGTTAACTGTAATAATGATGTGCATAGTACTACAGACTGCTGAGTAGGGAGAGTTCTGAGAAATGACCAGATGTATGAGTTTTGTGTACGTGCTATGAAAAATGTGCCTTAAAAGGTCAACCCTTAAGAGAAAATGCACAGAAGACAAGAAAGAGGAAGAAGTCAGATATAGTAAACAACTGTGGTATAAAAGGAAGTGTCTCTGGAAGAAGAGTCAGAGTTGAACCTCTCCAGCGCTGTATATGTGTTACTTTTGGTTTCTTCTCTGCTTAGCTGAATAAAACTTTGAAACTTTGACAGATTGACTCCGAACCAATTTTTGAACATGCACTGGACCCTTTGAAAGTCCAACAATCTCCAGCATCCACGTCTCTCTTCTAGTGTTGGTTTGTCCTGGTTCCTTACTGGTCTTTGTTTGGTCTCCATGTCTGGTTCTCTCTCTTCCTGGTAAATGCTTCCTCCATCTGCAAACTGCTTCATGTTATTCTGTTTCCCTGCCATCCTGCTCTAATACAGTGGATATATAACTACCCTGGCTCCTGTGTCCTTCTCTCTCTCTCTCTCTCTGTGCGTGTGCGCATGTGCCTGAGTGAGTGTTTGGTGAGCGAGTGTTGGGAAAGTGCGGTGAGTTTGAATGGTTTCTCTTTCTAAACTTTTCTTTGTTTGTTTGTTGTGTGTATACGTGTATTGTTGTTTAGTGTTTGTGAGTGTAGTGAGTTTACTCCCGGCGTGTTTTATTGCCGGGAGGTATGGCGTCGTCAGGAGACGCGAATTGCGAAAGTTTGACTCGGCGTCATGGAATTAAAATCATGTGTAAGGCCAGTGTAGAGGATTGTATTCTAGCGGTTGGCGAAGTTGTGGGATGCTCGTCAGTGGTTTCAGCTTCTAGGATGAACAATGCGGTTGTTTTGTTTTTGAACACGATTGAAAAAACTAATGAGATTGTGCAAAAAGGAGTGGTGATAAATGACGAACTCATACCTGTACTTCCTCTTAGTAGCCCATCTAGGAAAATTATTGTGTCAAACATACCCCCGTTTGTTTCCGATGCATGTATTGCAAAAGAATTGTCTTCTTTTGGCAAATTAGTTTCACCGATTAGGAAAATAGCTCTTGGGTGTAAATCACCTCTGCTAAAACATGTGATGTCTTTCCGAAGACAAGTATATATGATTCTGAAAGACAACAATGACGAACTAAACCTGTCGTTTACCGTCAAAGTAGATGGTTTCAATTACACCATTTACGCAACATCTGAGACCATAATGAAATGCTACGGGTGCGGAAAAATCGGTCATCTGATACGTATGTGTACAAGTGGAGGTGAGACAGGTCAGAAAGACCTACAGGGCGAGTCTTCTGAGGCTGCTTCTGTCGCGGTAGATGCCGCTACACCTGCTGCTGATGCTGCAGTCTCTGAGGAGAGAGTCGGGGCAGTTGTAGCTCCTACTATGGCAGAGGTAGTAGCAGGTTCTTCTGCTGTTCGAATCTCAGTTAATTTTGAAGATGGCCCAAGTGGCCAAGAGGCTACAGTTTCCACAGTCGGAATAACTAAGGAAAGTACAAGTGAAGGAATAGTGGAAATGGAAACAGAGCAAATCTTTAAAGTTCCTCATAAAAGAAAAAAAGCTGGTGAAAACAAAATGGTCAAACAAGCAAAAAAAGACAAAATTAAGGCTGATTATATGATATCTGATAACGATGCTGATTCTTCAGATTCCAATTCTTCAGTTTACTCCTTTTCATCGCTAAATGAAAATGAAATTGATAACCCAACACAAAGATATACGGCTGAGAAAATCAGGAAATTCTTGAAGGAAACTAAATTTTTACCAAATGTAGAGGCTGAGGACTATTTTGAAGATGTTTCTGCTTTCGTAAAAGATGTAAAGATCCTGACAAAAGAGGGTGCATTCATAGACACAGAGGTTTATCGTCTAAGGAAACTGGTGGGTAAAGTAAAGAAAAAAAACCTCCTTAATGATGAGAGACCAGATTTGGTGTAATTTGATTTTGTTTAAAGTTGCATTTTTTCTGATTGTTTCTTTTATTCTTAAAACATCATTTTCCATGAGAGCGTTTAATATTGGAACTCTCAATTTAAATGGTGCCAGAGACAGTCAGAAAATAATGTGTTTATTTGAATTTATTAAAATGAAACGCCTAGATGTCACGTTTATTCAAGAATCACATAGTGACAATCTTAATGAAATAAATTGGAAGAAAGATTGGGATGGTCAGATTTTTATGAGCCATCTGTCTTACAACAGTGGAGGAGTAGCTATTTTGTTCTCCAAAACAGTGTCTCCACTTTCTGTTGAAGAAGAAGAAATAGTTAAAGGGCGTTTTTTGAAAATCAAAGTCAAATTTGAAAGTGCAACAATGGTGTTTTTAAATATTTATGCCCCGAATAAAGGAGCTGATAGAATTTTTTTTTTAAAGAAATGTAGTGATGTTATTAATAATGTAGATTCAGAGGATTTATTGATTTTGGGTGGAGATTTTAATTGCACAGAAAATGACAAAATTGATAGAAATCATTTAGAACCACACAGTGCTTCAAAGAAAGAAATGAAGAATTTAGTAAAAGTTTGCGATTTATGTGATGTGTGGAGAAATGTACATTTAAAAGATAGACAATATACTTGGGCATATAGTAAAGATAATCAGATTTCTATGGCAAGACTTGACAGGTTCTATATGCCTAAGTTTCAAGTAAATTATGTCAAAGACT
>CAIGQQ010032687.1:0-20965 GCA_903798035.1 Danio albolineatus | reverse complement strand
AAGTAAATAATTAATTAATTAATTAAACACACTTTACAAGTAAGTAAATAATTAATTAATTAATTAAACACACTTTACAAGTAATTAATTAATTAATTAATTAATTAAACACACTTTACAAGTAAGTAAGTAAGTAAGTAATTAAACACTTTACAAGTAAGTAAATAATTAATTAATTAAACACACTTTACAATTAAGTAAGTAAGTAATTAAACACTTTACAAGTAAGTAAGTAAGTAAGTAAGTAAGTGAGTAAGTAAGTAAGTAAGTAAATAATTAATTAATTAATTAAACACACTTTACAATAAGGTTCATTAGTTAATGTTAATTAATGCATTTACTAACATGAACAAACAATGAACAATACATTTACTACAGTATTTGTTCATGTTAGTTAACGTTAGCTAATGAAAATGCAGTTGTTCATTGTTAGTTCATGTTAACTCGGTCCATTAACTAATGTCAACAAGCATGGACTTAAATGTTAATAATGCATTAGTAAATGTTCAATTATGATTAATAAATGCTGTACAAGTGTTGTTCATGATTAGTTCATGTTAGTAAATGCATTAACTAATGAACCTTATTAGAAAGTGTTGCCGAATATTTTGCAGATAAAGCTTATTTTAATAGCGTGTGAATTTTTGAATGATATTAAAAAATGTTTTTAATCTGGAAATATTTTGAGTGAAATGTTTGGAAAGGTGCCTTCTGGAGCAATTTTAGAATATTTATCTATAATCAAACTAAAAGATTTTCTGACTTTTCAGTGTTGCTGCTGTTTGTATGTTGTTTTTTACACAGTGTATGTTTGTTAAGAAACTGATATGATTGTAAGTTATATATTGTATATTTAGTATATGTTTTGCCATGAATATAGCCAATGCTGCTGATATAGCATAAATAAATAAATAAATAAATAAATAAATAAATAAATACATACATACATACATACATACATACATACATACATACATACATACATACATACATACATACATACATACATATGTAGAAGTCCATCTATTAGCCCAATGACGAAACTAACAGCATGGTCGAAGGTTAAATGCATGTACGCCTTTCCAGTGGTTCCGTCATTATTGAACTGATCTGAATCAACAAAACAAGATGAATAATTCTGTTGCTCTGTACTGTAAATATTTTGTCACATTATTGTTTATTTATTACTCTATGGCCCAATTCCAATTCTGTTTTTTTAGCAATACCCCTTCCCCTTGACTCTTCAAATCATTTATTTTTAAAAAGCAAAACCGTAAATCATGAACGCTGATATGAATGTATTAAAGCATGTGCTTTTTTTGTTGTAAAAATTCTTCATATTGGAAAAAAATACTTAAATTTGTCCATCGGACTTGTGTGCAGCCATGTTGCCATTGTAGCTGGTGTATTCGGTGAAATTTTCATACCACTTCTAGTGTGGTACTGAGAAATCTCAGATTTAAGGGCTATCTAGCCCAGTGTTTCTCAACCCTGTTCCTATAGGCACACCAACACTACACGCTCTTAACATCTTCATAATCAAACTCACCTGAATCAACTCATCAGAACACAAGAGACTCAAAAACCTGAAATTATTTATTACAATTTATTTAAATTTGTTTTTTTAGCTCCGAATTTAATCTGACTCCAATTTTAAGTGATCGTAATATTTAGACTGTATTTCTAATCGTAGGAAACGGATCACAATAATCATTTATGACTTAATTTAGAGATTTGATCTGTTTGTTCCCATACTCTTCAGTTTATACGTTTATTAGGGACCAAACGCCGCTCAGAGTTTCACGCCCCGGCTTTGCGTGTCTTCCCACGGACAGTATGTCGACACTCTGAAGTTAGTCAGAGGGTGCAGGATTAACTAGCATTCAAATAGACTGCTTGCCAACTGCTCACTCATACTAAAAGAATAGCTCATTTAGCCAAACCCATGCAATTCGCTGATTTCAGCAATTAGACGATTAAAAGATCTCCATGGTGTTGTGCCCAGACGGCTCCATACAATCAAATGTGTCTTAAAATCAGATAACTATGCCGTAACATAAAGGTACTGTAGCGCAGACTCCACTTCATCTACTGGATATAAAAAGATTTCAGGAGAATTCAGAATGAATCAAAACTTAACATTTTATTTGTCAGGTAACAATGTATTATTCCAATTACATAATAAAACAATCAGAAAGCCAATTCAGAGATGATTCATTAAAAAACCAGCATCCATTACTCAAAGAGAGCTCAAACAGTTATAGATGCATGCCTGACCAGAGAAGCTGCAGCATAGAAATCTCAAAGACTCACATGCTGCAACGGGGTGTCTTGGCTACAAGATCCCCATGACCCATATCACATCTTTACCTTATATGCTCAACTCAGAACAAACAGCCAGGGGCGCTGCTAGCAATTTTGGGCCCCATGAAAAAATATGAGGATGGGCCCCATACTACCAAGCTAGCTATCCAAACTCTTTGTCTGCAATGTAGTTATACTGACCTATGCATTTTATTATTGATTTTGTCCACTACTTATCAGTATTTAGTGAGAGAACGGCCATGACTGTAGCTAGCAGATGATTTATTGCTCAAATGTAAATGTGGTACAAAAAAAGAAACAGTAATCAAATATTCACTGAAGATTTTACATTTCTAAACACACAAAACACCAATGTGTAACTATTTAAATAACTGTACTGCAATAGTGTCGAATAGTGCGCAAGAATGGTGTAGAATAGTGCATAAGCATGCGATTTGGGACACAGCTGATTTGACAGTTTACCTGACGATCGCACTCAACAAAGCATCAACTCTCTTCCCGCTACTGACAAACTGAACTTGTTTTACTTGTAATTTAGAGATACATTCTTAATTTATATTACATTATAGTACTGTTATTAATAATAAAGCAGATCTCTGTGGGCCCCTAGAGTGCATGGGCCCTTAGAATCGTCCTAACTTTCCCCCCTTAGCGGCACCACTGCAAACAGCCATAAGTTCAAGACAATAGAAGCGTCACAGTGACCCTTGCCTGGTGAATTTGAGGTGTTGATCATCTCTGGAAGGGGGAGCATCTGGCAGAGATTTGATCAAAGTCAAAAGCCAAAGCAACATGTACAAATGAAATATTACCGTGACATTAAGACCGCTTTACCAATCACACAGAGATATTTAAAAGGATACCAAACAAGAATATAAAGCTACAAGATACACCATATTAAAACCTTAATTATTTTATGTGGAATGTAAAGGATCTGCTCTGATGGAGAAGGTAACTGAAAGGTCAAGAAGGGGGCTTAGTGTGAAAGGAGCAGAGTCCCACATTCCTGCATCACATACATACATACATACATACATACATACATACATACATACATACATATATATCTAACTAAAAGCTCTTGATAATTCCGCTGTTTCTCTTGATTTTGACTTTACTAACGCTGTCGTTTCATCCCAAACAGCATGGTGCTATAACAACCCAGCATGCAGTAAGTCTGATTGTTTGTTTAAACATTAAAATTGACTAAACATTGAATATAAAAGGCTATTAGCATTAAAAATATGTATAATTGTAAGGCAAGATGCTGCAGGTTTATAGGGTAAAAAAATCTATAGCCATCATTTTAATATATTAGAATTATGTATGAAGATTTTCCCCTGAAATCCTTCCAAGTTAAACATGAAATTTGGTGTACAGTGTGCATTATGGAGGAAAAAGGCTCATTTTGAGAATTAAAAAAAGTATTGTAATTGAAATCTACAGAGACTGACTAATAAAGGGTGATATGTTTTGGATGTTTTCTTAATCAGTGCTCAACATAAATGAGCACCCTCACAAATTTCCAATTTTAATTAATGTTTTCTATAGGAAGCTTTACAATATTTGTGCATATACATTAGATAAGTCAGCACTGAAGCCAAATCTGGAGCAATCTTACAAAATAACCGATGATAACAGTCCAAAAATTAGTAGCCCAAAATTATATGTTAGAAAAAAATTATTAAATATATATTTTTAAAAGAGTAAGATTCAAGAGAAACAAAAAATGTATAAAATTTTATTGACTTTTTGTAATTTGCTATTTTCCCCCCTAATATTTCACATGAATTTAAATGTAGAATCTTTCTGTTTCTAAAGAAGTTCGGTGACTAAAATATAATTTTAATAAATATATTCATTTAATGAATCAGTTTTGATCAAATGCACCCAAATATAAGACCTATGTTCACTGAGAAATGGATGAAAATATTCATTTTCGAAGTAGCGTGTTCTCATTTATGTTGAGCACTGTATGTATTGTAAGTGAAATGATACTGATTAATATATTGTGATGAATGATTCTGAATGATAAATGTCTTTATCAGACTTTATGAAAAAAAATCAGTTTATGAAAAGTCAAAAAACCCAAAAAACACACTATTAGGAGGTGCATAAAGTGTTTTTTCCTGCAGTGTCTCACCTTGATAAACATGTTTAACATTAATGTATGATCAAAACATGCTCTAAAGCTTTTTTCTTTATCCTGAAATGTGCTAGATTTTACCACCTGGCCCAAACTTGCTCCACATTACTGCAATGGATCCAGCCAATCTCCCATTAATATTGTCACAGCAGACGTTCAGGGAAATCCTAACCTGACCCAGTTTACTCTAACTGGTTTCGATGCCAACACCACCTTCATATCAATCGTAAACTCTGGCACCTCAGGTAAGAGGGACTGCACACTGGGAAAACTGTTCTTCAGTTTATTTTGATGAAATCTGGTTGCTAAAGTGACTTGCAATTAAGAAAAACTTGCTACAATAGCAGTTCACTACGGTGGCCGAGAAAGGTTAGCGTGCAGCAATTTAAGAAATCACATGCAATAACAAAAAACACCAGCAAATTAAGAAACGATCTTCATCAATTTGTCAGCACACCTGTTACAAATTTTCACAACACAAACAACGGAAAAACGCGCAGCAAATCGGTCAAAACACAACGGAAGAAAACGCGCAGCAAGTTGGTCAAAACAAAAAGAGGACCCAAAAACATGACGGACCCAGCTAAGACACGGATGTAGTTAATTTATTTAATAACGCAACGTTTCTGTTGATCATTAATTAGACTGATAATTTACAAAAGACAACGGAATCGTGTAATCAGGATATTACACCTTTCAAAGACCACCAATCACTTCACTGAACAACAGTCACGGCGGGTCCGTATCAGCTGGGTCCGTCATGTTTTTGGGTACTCTTGAAACATTTCCGTTGTGTTTTGACCAACTTGCTGCACGTTTTCTTCAATTGTATTTTGACCAACTTGTTGCGTTTCTTTCGTTGTTTGTGTTGCAAGAATTTGCAACAGGTGTGCTGTCAAATTGATGAAGATCGTATCTTAATTTGCTGGTGTTTTTTGTTATTGCATGTGCTTTCTTAAATTGCTGCGTGTTAACCTTTCTCGGCCACTGTAGTTCACCCTTATGAGACGGTAATTGCTTTTACAAAAGAACAGAGATGTATAGATATACCCTTTTACAACAGAAGAATGACAGCTGTGTTATGCATATTTTTGGTTGTTCCCATATTAATTCATTACATTAAAGGGTTAGTTCACCTCTAAGTTCTGTTATTACTCACCGTTATGTCATTCAATTCCCAGAGACATTAGTTTGTTCATCTTCAAAACACAAAGTGAGGTATTTTAGATGAAATCCTGAAGCTCTCTCATCCTGCATAAACAGCAACAGACGGTCTCGGTTTATGGGTTTGTGTGTTCTTTCTGTATGTTATGTGTCATGCCTTGTGTGTTGTCGTGTGCGAGGGTGTGTGTTTGTTTATCTTTTTGTGTTGACAGCGTGCTTTCCAATCTGCTGACTTTATCAGCTGACTTAATTATCCTCCAGCTGATCTCTGTTATACTGGGTATATATTTCAGCATGTGGTTACTACCGGTTATCAGTCCGTTATTTGTCCTTGTTCCTGTCTGTTGTCTCTCAGGTGTATGGAACAAAATCAATGCCAAAAGTATTGAATTAAAAAGCTTGTTGAATAGCACAAACTGAAAAAAATAATACACCGAATTACAAGTGCTTGCATTTTAATGACTTGAATTCCTGGGTTTGTATTTTTAGGTCCGGAAATTAAAGAAAGTCGTTTATTTAAGCTGTGAATATTTCAACAAAAAATATTTCAAACACATTTTCATACTTATAAATTCAATAATTCATATTAAATTTCCAGATTTCACTTACAAAATATTCAATACTTTTTAAAAATACGATGTATTATAATAAAAAGGGCAATTTTCAGTTCATTTTATATCAGTTCAAATATTCGCTTCCTTAAATTCAATGGTTCAAATTCGACTGTTAAAATTCGACATAACAACTGGGAACTGCAGGAAAAGCAATAGATTGCAGATTAAAGATCGCCAACTGCTTTTTCACCAGCAGGTAGAGATGGAATGATTTAGGATTTTGCGAGAAAAGGGCTAATAAAGGCACAAAAGTAGCATTCAATATTAAATATCAGTGTCTTGGATATTAAGTAATAAAATGAGTATGATTAAATGATGTTCTGGACATTTATATTTGCTCTATGTAACGGAAGCCAGCTGGTGATCGCGTAAACCTCCCTCCTCAGATCTCAAGAGGCGATCCAGCGACAGACGTTGTTCTGCAATCTTTAGAACATCATTTACTCATACTCATTTTATCACTTAATGTCCAAGACACTGATATTTAATATTAAATGCTATGTTTGTGCCTTTATTAGCCCTTTTCTCGCAAAATCCTAAATCGTTCAGTCTCTACCTGCTGGTGAAAAAGCAGTTGGCGATCTTTAATCTGCAATCTATTGCTTTTCCTGCAGTTCCCAGTTGTTATGTCGAATTTTAACAGTCGAATTTAAACCATTAAATTTAAGGAATCGAATATTTGAACTGAAATAAAATGAACTGAAAATCGCCCTTTTTATTATAATACATCGTATTTTTAAAAAGTATTGAATATTTTGTAAGTGAAATCTGGAAATTTAATATGAATTATTGAATTTATAAGTATGAAAACGTGTTTGAAATATTTTTTGTTGAAATATTTACAGCTTAAATAAACAACTTTCTTTATTTTCAGGACCTAAAAATACAAACCCAGGAATTCAAGCCATTAAAATGCAAGCACTTGTTAATTCGGTGTATTATCTTTTTCAGTTTGTGCTATTCAACAAGCTTTTTAATTCAATACTTTTGGCATTGACTTTGTTCCATACAGGTGTCTTCGCAGTCTGTTCGCCGGTTTACGTCTTCTTTTGGGCCAGTGACTCTCCTTTGTTTTTGTACGCTCTTCTCCAGTTATTCCAGTCATCTACTTTGTTACTTATTATTTCATTAAATACTTGCATTTGGATCCTCTCTGTCTGGTGTCGTGACACAGTCATGAGATGTCCAGAAAAAGGAGGCAAAAACATAGTCAAAACATTCCATGTGACTTCAGTGGTTCAACTGTAATCAAACGAAGCACCAAGAAACTGTAGGAAAGAGAAGAAGAAGAAGAAAAAAAATTCAGTTTGCCTTTGTTTTCCATGTAAGGGTGTGCATTTACTATGGGCTGTATGACCTATTGCCAGTAAAGTCAATACTGGAAGACAAAGTAGTATTTACACTTTTTTTTGGGCACACAAAAGTTTTCCTGCAACATTGCAGGACTAAAGTTGAACAGTTTTGACAATTCTTTTGGATCCTTTTCTGGATTAGGAGCATGAGAGAGCTTATGAATTCAGGGCTGTCAAAATTAGCGCCTTAACGCTTGTGATTAATTTAAAATATTTTACGCATTTTAAAAAATTGACGCAATCAACGCAGTTGCAGTTTTTTTATTTCCTGTTGTGGCCGACGTGTGTTCAACGTGCAAAGAAATATGGAGAAAACCAAGGAAGCTCTTTTAGAAGGAAAGTTCAGTATAAAACAAGCATCACCAGGCTATCCAGTGTTTCCTCCAGAGTTTCAGGCAATTTCGGGTGTTTCATTTTAAATTTTTAGGACTTTAACTGCAGTTCAGCAGTTCACTTTCATTCAGCAACTTATTGTTCATGCCCCGTGAAAATTACTGGATAAAAATATGAAGTAAGGACCGGTGGATGAGTGATGTTTTGATGGAAGTCCTTTAAGGTTATCAAAAATTGCTGCTTACATGGTAGACTCAGAGTATTATCTTAATCATAAAATCGGAGTATTGGTGTCCATGTAAATGTACTCAGAGACAGCCCATTCCTCCAAAATTTGATTCCATGCGCCCTCAAAAGTTTCATTAAGCTTGACGTGTTCCCCCCTTACACGCAACTTCTATAAAGCGACTGCTTCCCGTTGTTGTGTCAGAATCCTTGCTTGTAAAATACAGCCATACTTTAGAATGCTTAGTTTAAGCAAATTTGATGAACGCGACCTTGCGTGTTGATGACTCTGAAGGGAGTCGCTTACCGGGTGAGCTCGCTGTACTGCCCGCGTTGTCTGTGTGTTGGAATTTTTTTTTGCAGTCCACTTAGAATCCAACATGGAAATCATTTTTATTTGTTATTGGCATTGATTGTTTCAAAATTCAAATGGCACTTACATGCCTGAGTTTTTGTTTCTGTAATAAATTGGTTTTCGCGATTAATCATGATTAATTACCAAAAAAAAGTGTGATTAATTACTTAATTTTTTTAATCAATTGACAGCCCTACATGAATTACATCCATAATATCTTAATTTGTGTTCTGAAGACAAACAACGGTGTTGGAACAACATGAAGGTGAATTGTTCTTAACAGAATATAAATGTTGGGGTGAACTAACCCTTTGACATGTTATGTACAAGGTAAAGAAGTTGTAAAGACGTTAGAAAATTTGATATTGTGATATAAAATTTTTCTGCAATATGAATGCAGTTGGGCGCCACGATGGTGTAGTGGGTAGCACGATCGTCTCACAGCAAGAAGGTCGCTGGTTCCAGCTTTGGCTGGGTCAGCTGGCATTTCTGTGTGGAGTTTGCATGTTCTCTTCGTGGTCGCGTGGATGTTTCCCAGAGATGGGTTGCAGTTGGAAGGGCATCCGCTGCGTAAAACATGCAGTAGGTGGTTCATTCCGCTGTGGCGACCCCAGATTGATGGGGGGACTAAGCCGAAAATAAAATGAATAAATGAATGCAGTTTCACGATAGTTTGCACTATTAGAATAGCACTATTTGACAATTTTCTGCGGAGACTAACAGTATTCAGGTGCAGAAATTGAATAATCATTCATTCATCCATTTTCTTTTCAGTTTAGTCCCTTTATTAATCTGGGGTCGCCACAGCGGAATGAACCGCCAACTTAACTTAACTGCCTTAACTTTACCGACAACTTAACCGCCCACCGCATGTTTTACGCAGCGGATGCCCTTCCAGCTGCAACCCATCTCTGGGAAACATCCATACACACTCATTCACACTCATACACTACGGACAATTTAGCCTACGCAATTCACCTGTACCACATGTCTTTGGACTTGTGGGGGAAACCGGAGCACCCGGAGGAAACCCACGCAACCACGGGGAGAACATGCAAACTCCACACAGAAATGTCAACTGACCCAGCCGAGGCTCGAACCAGTGACCTTCTTGCTGTGAGGCCGACGTGCTACTCACTACACCACCGTGGCGCCAATTTAATAATCACAATGCAAAAAATGCTTTTTATTTTACTTTGCTTTGTCTCGTTTCTAGTCAAAATATCAGAAAATTCTCAGAAAATATTGTTTTTTTTTCGTCTTCAGTGGAAGTAAGTCAATATTAAGAGATTTCTCTCAAAACAAGCACAATTATCGGTCAGTGGGGCATAGTAATATAATCTTATTCACAATTAGAAATGTAGATATTTGGAAAAACAGTAATTAAATACAATTCTGTAGCTCCTGGTCAAGTATAATCCAGACTCAACATTGCATATCTTGCGAGATCGATGTTGAAACGATATATCGTGCAGCTCTAGTAGAGTCAGACATCAGCAATGCTCAACATTGATCTACTATATTACCTCCTTCACAGTGGTCGTCACCTTGGATGAAGAAATGATGTCAGTGCAAGGAGGCGATCTTCCAGGTGTCTACGTTTCTAAGCAGTTTCATCTTCACTGGGGCAGCGGCAGCTCCATGCCTGGATCAGAACACACTGTGGATGGAAAACAGTATGCAATGGAGGTATGAATGGCTTCATTTTCCATGTTTCTCTACATATATCCTAACACAACTGCCTGATATTCACTGTATGTATCTGTATTTTTCAGCTGCACATCGTGAATCTCCATTCAAAATACAACGGGAGTCTTTCCGCCGCTCTTGCTGATCATGACAGCTCAGCGCTGGCCGTTTTGGGTTTCTTCATTGAGGTGATTTATCATTCATTCATTATTTATTTCAAATAATTATTCATTTAAAATAAAAATAGTTATAATTATATTTATAATTATAAATAATAACCTCATGTGCAAAGCTAAAAAGTTGATTCATATGTATTTGGACATCAGGGAACCGATGAACAAAACAAAACAAAGGGCTGGGATATCCTAACATCCTTTCTGAAAGACATACCTAATTCAGGTAACACATTTGTTTTTGTCAGATTTTTCGTAGAGATGAGGGATCAGTTTTGTGATTGGTTGCTAGAAGGGATAGTTTATTTAATTTCTTTTTTTTTTTGAATGTACAATTGTACTCATCGTCACTGCAAAAAATGCTTTTCTCACTCAGATTTTTGTCTTGTTTCTAGTCCAAATATCTAAACATTCTAAAATTCAGGAAGCATTTTCTAGACCAAGGCAGGGCAAGGCAAGTTTATTTATATAGCACAATTGATACATAGTGGCGATTCAAAGTCATTCATTCATTTTCTTTTCGGCTTAGTCCCTTTATTAATCCGGGGTCGCCACAGCGGAATGAACCGCCAACTTATCCGGCATTTGTTTTACGCAGCGGATGCCCTTCCAGCCACAACCCATCTCTGGGAAACACATTCATACATCCCATTCGCACACATACACTATGGACAATTTAGCTTACCCAATTCACCTGTACCGCATGTCTTTGGACTGTGGGGGAAACCCGAGCACCCGGAGGAAACCCACGCAACCACGGGGAGAACATGCAAACTCCACACAGAAATGCCAACTGGCCCAACCGGGACCTGCCCCAACCGGGGATCGAACCAGCGACCTTCTTGCTGTGAGGCGAACGTGCTACTCACGCGCCACCGTGGCGCCCGCGATTCAAAGTGCTTTACATAAACAGAAATAAAATTTAAAGTATAAGAAAATAAAAACAACTATTAAAAAAACAGATAAAAACAGATTAAAATGTGTTGAAACAAGTTATAAAAGAATGAAAAACAAAAGAAAGACACAATAGTGCGATCTGTCGGACGTAGCACAGTGCTCATTCAGTAAAGGCACGGCTAAACAGATGTGTTTTCAGTCTTGATTTACATGTGCCTAATGTTGGAGCACATCTGATCATTTCTGGAAGCTGATTCCAGCAGCGGGAGGCGTAATAGCTGAAAGCAGATTCACCCTGCTGTGACTGAACTCTTGGAATTTCTAGTTTATGTGATCCTAATGATCTGAGTGATCTGTTAGGTTTGTATTCAGTGAGCATATCTGTAATGTATTGAGCTCCTAGGCCTTTTAGTGATTTATAGACAAGTAATAGTACTTTAAAATCTATTCTGAGTGTAACTGGGATGTAGTGTAAAGACCTGAGGACAGGTGTGATGTGCTCTGATTTCCTGGTCAGAGTCCTGGCCGCAGGGTTCTGAATGAGCTGCAACTGTCTGACTGTCTTTTTGGGAAAGCAAGTGAGGAGCCCATTACAGTAATCCACCCTGCTGCTGATAAAAGCATGAACAAGTTTCTCTAAGTCTTCACTGGAAGACCAGGGGTGTCTAAACTCCAGCTTGCTTCAACACACCTGTCAGGAAGTTTCTAGTATATCTAGTAAGAGCTTGATTAGCTGGTTCAGGTGTGTTTAATTAGGGTTGGAGTTAAACTCTCCAGGATACTGGCCCTCCAGGACCGAGTTTGGACAGCCCTGTTCTAGACAATTTAAATATAGATATCTTGTTTTCAGAAAAATTATGTGAAAAATAAATTAATATTCTGCCAAAATAATCTTGTTTTTCCTTTTGACATTCGATTGTTTTGCTTGGTTTAGGTAAAAACTCACTTTGTTTTGGCGTATTAATTGTTAAAACAAGACAGTGTTGTTTGCTTGTCTAGAAAATGCTTCTTTATGTACAAATGTTTCGATATTTGGACTAGAAACAAGACAAAAAAAATCTAAGATAAGGGATTTGTGGCTTTTTTTTTTATTCATTAGGAATTAAAGAAGATTTTGGTAACACTTTATAATAACTACACACTATAAATCATCTGTTTAGCATTACCAAATAGTGAATTCATTATCTGTTAAGTGTTAACCATTATTGACTTTTAGCATAAGTAGAGGACAGAAACTAGCCAGACAGTAATAATGTGTTAATTTTGGAGTGAGCGAAAAAAAATAAAAATAAAATAATAACTGTATTTTTTTAATAATAATTTTTTGCTTTTATTCTGGCCATAATAAAAATATACTTTTAGAGCACCCCATGTTCTCTTGTCATTAACATTTAATAAACTTTAATCTCTCTGCCATGCCCCCTCGCCACAGTTACACAAATCTTTATAATCATTAAAATAATTCATAAAAATAATACAAATAATTAGTTTAAACATGTTGAACGATATTAATGATATGGCGTAGTTATAATGAAACTTTCTTCTTCTCTGTTTATCTGTCTGACTTCACAGTCAGTTTCTTTTGACCGCCCGTCGACGTTTTAAAGAATATCACAACGGCGACACGCGTCTGTTTCATGAGGTGCGTGCGCAGTCAGCGGAGGTGCACGATGCGGTGCCAGGTCGAAAGTATAAATACAGCTTCACACTTGCATAATAGTCTCTAGTAGCCTTGAACAGCTTGATTATTTGGATCAGCTGTGTTTAATTAGGGTTGGAGCAAAACTGTGCAGAGCTTCGGCTCTCCAGGAATCGAGCTTGAGAGCTAGGGTTTAAACCGTAGTTCACTCTAAAACGTTTTGTTTTAATCATTATTCCCCCTTATATTGTTCCAAATCTTTTTTCTCTGAAACACAAAAGAAGATATTTCAAGAGTCAGCATTAAATAGGAGTCATATTTTGTGCATTGTGACATATATTAAAGTCAAGAAAGGGAGAAAAGAATGTAGGGTGGGGCTTTTTCTGTCGTTCGTAAATTGATTGGATGCTTGTAGTTTGCTTTAAGGGGATTATAAGAGTTTTGGAAAAGCAATTTTTTTACATTTTAATCTTCCTTACACTGTTTTAACTTTTCATATGTGTAGGTAATGCAACTGTAGACATCATGAATCAAACCACAATGAACAGTCTGCTTGAAGGGGTGAACATGACAAAATATTACCGCTACCAAGGCTCTCTGACCACACCGTCCTGCAATGAAGCTGTCATTTGGACTGTGTTTAAAGAACCCATCAAAGTCAGTAACAACTTGGTAAGTCATGGCATCTGTGTGGTTCCCAAGAATCCGTTTGCACCACTTTGTGGACTCATGGCTGTGCTGGTCTATAAAGGAGGTGTGTTAAGGTGCATTGTTTGTGCGTTGCTATTTTGAGGAACTGAAATAGACCGCGCCATTAACCAACTAAAAGCTGCTCTAAAGTCCAGCGCAGAGCATGATAGTTATGCACCTATGGAGGTTCAAACACTTACACATTACTTAATACACACAGGATGTACAGCAACACACAAATATCTTTACATTTGAAAACAATTAAAGGATTAAAATGTTGCAAAAATTATTATTTTCCACATAAATAGAAAAAACACTGCCTCCATGCCTTCTTCATGCCTCCGTGCCTTTTTAAGTTTTTTAAATTTGCATTATAAATTTGCATATAATGTTATTGTTATCATCAGTATTATTGATTATATGCATATTTATATTTGTTTTAATAAAATCAAGTTTAGATTTGTCCTCCTGTGGGGTTTTGGAGACGTCTGCATCACCATACGGGGCATAAGAAGACGTGTGTTTGACGACACTTTGCTATTATTGTTCATTTATTCCTTTGCTGGAGATTAGAACTGAATTTAGAAATAGTTTTGAAACAAATGTGTGCGCTAAACAAAGGATATTAAATATGTAGGTTAATGCATGTCTTCAGTGGAGTTCCCTATCCACGAAGGTTAAGGAGTAAAGAGTAAAGGGAAAGAGAAAGTAAAGAAGCCGAATGGAGGAGGCTTATTCTTTATCCTCATGCAGATTGTTTGTTTAAATGTTTTCTTGCTAGTGAAGCGTTCTGTTTTTCCACTTACAAAGTTTAATGCACATAATGCTCAAAACAAACCCATAACTAGGCCCACATGGAATCTGCGCGTACAGAATTCCGCAGATTTCCGCAGATTTTTAGCCCATCATTGATTCTGTTTATTAACTTGAGTAAATGTGTGTAAATTTATATTTATTCAGTTTTCAAATTAATTTCAGTAATAATATTGACTAATATGAAAATATTAATATGATTTATTTACAATACAGTTTGTAAAGTAATATTTTCTGTCTTTTAGTAGATATTTTATATGAGAGACTTGCTTTTTTTTTTACCAAATATAGTGGATCTAATTGGATTTGCAGAGTAAACATTAAATAAAAGTTAAAAAGGTGTTACTTTTTATTTCATATATTAAAGTTTTAATTATGATACTCCCAAAATCATTCCGCATAAATCCGCAGATTTTTAATATTTTTAATAATTTTTTTATCCATTCTTAAAAAATAGCAAAAATTTATCCATCCTTAAAATAGCAAAAGTGGATTTGGAGACACCCTTAATGCTTTTCACCGTGTGCTTCAGACTTTGCGGCAAGATCATTAAAATAGAGCCCTTTGTGTCAGTTTTTGTGGCTCCGCCCTCATTTAATAGGAGCACTGGGAGCACAATCTCATTTGAATTTAAAGCAACAGTCACCAAAATGGCACAATTTGGATAAAACCCTAAAAGGGTTCAGTTTCAAAGAGTTATAAAAAATATGTGTGTGGTATTTTGAGCTGAAACGTCACACATACAGTCTGCATGGTGCATCAGAGAGTTATATTACATCTTGTAAAAAGGGGCGTAATAGGTCTCCTTTAGGTAATTCAGAAATTACATTCCATAAAATCAACTTAATTGTTTTATGCTCAACCCACTTCAATTTATAAAAACAAATAACTTAAATCTTTCGTCGTCCCAACACAAAGCAATTGAATGGAAATCAGCATTTCTACATGACATCATCTGCATATTCTTGAGTTAAAAAACAGCTCATTTATTATATTCCCACCCCCAAACAGATCAACCGCTTCAGCACAACGGTGTTTGCCAAAAACACAAGTGCTCCAGTTCTGAATGTTAACAACTTCAGAGGAGTTCAGCCGCTGAACAACAGAGTGGTGACGTCTCAGGTGGAGCAAACTGGTTCCTCTGCAGCTCCCTTATCACCCACCACATCCATTTCATTCCTCTCCCTATTACTGCTCTTGTCCGGTTTGTGTTGCCTGTAAATATACTGTTTGTAATGTTATTTAAATGATTGGAGTTGAATTAATTTATTTCCCTGCTGCATTGTTCACTTTATTGATTGTGTTTGTTTATGATCAACATTTTCTGTTATTTTTGTGCATCACTTTCATGTTTGTACCTGTTGTATTTCTGTTTCTATCATCTGTATTTTGAAACGCACAATCCACGTCTTTAAGCTATCAATTAAAAAACATCCTTAGTTTAAACAGTTGAAATAATTTAGACTTTTATATAAAGCTTGTGTTTGACATTTGAATGTCTGTGTATTATATGTATGGTGTGAGTATAAATTTGACTTTTTGGTTTTGGAGTGTAATTATGTCATGAAATATTATTAAATATAACAGAACAGTTGTCTGTTTGCATGCAGTATATGTGTCTTTATGTTCTTGGTATACATTTCAGGGTCTACCTTAAGCCAACTTCCACTATAAATGATGTCTTGATGCTCATTCCCAAAAGGGCTGAATTATGATAGAGAAGACAAATCAACAATTTGTTGTCTCTGTATTACTTGAGATGATCACATCTTGAGCAAATTGTAGAATAGGAATGGGTGTGGGGCATAGAGAACCATTTGATACAATCGGGTGGAAACTGCATTAACATAGAGAGAAGAGCTGACACACACACAATGTCACAGTCTGACCAGTTTCCCCGTCTCATAGTCACCGCGATCACACAACAACCACAAGAACCTGCAAGGTCTTTGAGAAGCTCGCCGTTTCAACCTGTGGCAGGTCAGGTGGGGGTTGTTTTTTACTCGATTCAACTTTTCCATTTAATATATCCCAGGACAAAAGAATACCAGAGCAGATTCCCTCTCTCATATTCCATGAACCTGAAGATGCTCCCAGGGATCCTGAACTGATTCTCCAGCCTCCATTGAGGAACCCGAAGTCATCCTGCCAGGCTGTCCTCCTGGACTCCACTTTATCCTAAACAGTCAACACACTCAACTCATCCACTCTTCTCACTTCTCACCAGGCACTGGCCACTCTGGGGCCAACGAGATCCTATCATTGCAGATAGATTGCTTCTGGTGGCTGGGGGTGGCTCAGGACGTGAAAAGGTTTGTGCAGGGGTGCAAGGACTGCATCATGGCAAAAACTCCACGTTGACTACCAGCAGAAAGATTTGTGGCCCTGCCAATTCCAAATTGCCCCTAGTCACAGCTAGGAGCGGACTGTATGACACATTGCCCCAAATCTGGAGGTAACACTTGCATTCTTGTCATTGTTGAAAGATTCTCAAAGTTTTGTAAATTGATCCCCTTGTTCGGGTTATCCATGTTTAATCATGTGCTTCGTAAGTATGGTCTACCCAAAGATATTGTTTCAGATTGAGGTCCTCAGTTCATTTGTTCTCCCTCGGTCTGGAGGGCCTTTTTCCAACACCTAGGTGTGACCATCAGTCTGTCCTCTGGATACCATCCCCAAACCATCGAACAGAAAGAAAGAAAGCTCCAGGAAATGTGACAATTCCTGCCAACCTTCTGCCACCAGAATGCCTGGAACCAATTTCTAGGCTGGGCAGAGTATGATCAATTCCCTGCATCCGTCCATGACTGGAATCTGCCCCTCCAGTTCCTACTTGGTTATCAGCCTCCTCTGTTTCCTTGATCAGCTGAACCAACCAATGTTTTGGCAGTTGACCATTGGTTCCGGGCAGGGCTTAATTTGTGCCGGAACATGCCGGATCCGGAACATCTGAAATCTGATCCGGCACCTTAGTTTACCAATCCCCCTCCTCCCCTGTCTGCTGTTCACTTTCACTTTTTCGTGACACCTCAACCCTCTTCACTTTCTTCTGTGACACCCAGCCCCACTCTTCACTTTCGTGCACGACACCTCTCAATCCTCGGGTAAAATGCCAGATCCTTTACCCCGATCTGTTCCGGGACCTCGCAATTGACAAAATAAGCACTGATTCCGGGAGAGTAACGAGGTTTGGGACTCGGCTTATCATCATTTCCAAAGGGCTGTACTGAGACACGCAGATCTTCGTCATTCTAACACCCCTGTCTACCAGATCGATCAGAAGGTGTGGTCATGCAAGGTGTGGTCATAGAAGGTGTGGAAAGCAGATTCACCGATTCCTTGGTCCCTCGTGCACCTGCACATCATCATTGCCCATGACCCCAGCTTCATCAATTCACAACTCACTCTGCACTCAGCATCTGGCTTCATCGCATGGATGAAGGATTGTACTCTCCATACGGTAAGTGTGTAAAACCTATTTCCAAGTTCACCTCTCCCTGTTCCTAGTGATCTTGTGGTGTTTTTCAGTTTAAAAGAAACTTTTACATGTTTCCATGCATAAGAAGGCTTTAATAATCAACCTAAAGCAGGGGTGTCCAAACTTGGTCCTGGAGGGCCGGTGTCCTGCAAAGTTTAGTTCCAACCGCAATCGGACACACCTGGGCTAGCTAATCAAGCTCTTAGTAGGCTTTCTAGAAACATCCTTGCAGTTGTGTTGAGTCAATTTTAAGCTATAGTATGCAGGACACTGGCCCTCCAGGACCAAGTGTGGACATGCCTGACCTAAAGTATTAATCATTGTGAGACTGTCTGAAGGGTTAACTGTAATAATGATGTGCATAGTACTACAGACTGCTGAGTAGGGAGAGTTCTGAGAAATGACCAGATGTATGAGTTTTGTGTACGTGCTATGAAAAATGTGCCTTAAAAGGTCAACCCTTAAGAGAAAATGCACAGAAGACAAGAAAGAGGAAGAAGTCAGATATAGTAAACAACTGTGGTATAAAAGGAAGTGTCTCTGGAAGAAGAGTCAGAGTTGAACCTCTCCAGCGCTGTATATGTGTTACTTTTGGTTTCTTCTCTGCTTAGCTGAATAAAACTTTGAAACTTTGACAGATTGACTCCGAACCAATTTTTGAACATGCACTGGACCCTTTGAAAGTCCAACAATCTCCAGCATCCACGTCTCTCTTCTAGTGTTGGTTTGTCCTGGTTCCTTACTGGTCTTTGTTTGGTCTCCATGTCTGGTTCTCTCTCTTCCTGGTAAATGCTTCCTCCATCTGCAAACTGCTTCATGTTATTCTGTTTCCCTGCCATCCTGCTCTAATACAGTGGATATATAACTACCCTGGCTCCTGTGTCCTTCTCTCTCTCTCTCTCTCTGTGCGTGTGCGCATGTGCCTGAGTGAGTGTTTGGTGAGCGAGTGTTGGGAAAGTGCGGTGAGTTTGAATGGTTTCTCTTTCTAAACTTTTCTTTGTTTGTTTGTTGTGTGTATACGTGTATTGTTGTTTAGTGTTTGTGAGTGTAGTGAGTTTACTCCCGGCGTGTTTTATTGCCGGGAGGTATGGCGTCGTCAGGAGACGCGAATTGCGAAAGTTTGACTCGGCGTCATGGAATTAAAATCATGTGTAAGGCCAGTGTAGAGGATTGTATTCTAGCGGTTGGCGAAGTTGTGGGATGCTCGTCAGTGGTTTCAGCTTCTAGGATGAACAATGCGGTTGTTTTGTTTTTGAACACGATTGAAAAAACTAATGAGATTGTGCAAAAAGGAGTGGTGATAAATGACGAACTCATACCTGTACTTCCTCTTAGTAGCCCATCTAGGAAAATTATTGTGTCAAACATACCCCCGTTTGTTTCCGATGCATGTATTGCAAAAGAATTGTCTTCTTTTGGCAAATTAGTTTCACCGATTAGGAAAATAGCTCTTGGGTGTAAATCACCTCTGCTAAAACATGTGATGTCTTTCCGAAGACAAGTATATATGATTCTGAAAGACAACAATGACGAACTAAACCTGTCGTTTACCGTCAAAGTAGATGGTTTCAATTACACCATTTACGCAACATCTGAGACCATAATGAAATGCTACGGGTGCGGAAAAATCGGTCATCTGATACGTATGTGTACAAGTGGAGGTGAGACAGGTCAGAAAGACCTACAGGGCGAGTCTTCTGAGGCTGCTTCTGTCGCGGTAGATGCCGCTACACCTGCTGCTGATGCTGCAGTCTCTGAGGAGAGAGTCGGGGCAGTTGTAGCTCCTACTATGGCAGAGGTAGTAGCAGGTTCTTCTGCTGTTCGAATCTCAGTTAATTTTGAAGATGGCCCAAGTGGCCAAGAGGCTACAGTTTCCACAGTCGGAATAACTAAGGAAAGTACAAGTGAAGGAATAGTGGAAATGGAAACAGAGCAAATCTTTAAAGTTCCTCATAAAAGAAAAAAAGCTGGTGAAAACAAAATGGTCAAACAAGCAAAAAAAGACAAAATTAAGGCTGATTATATGATATCTGATAACGATGCTGATTCTTCAGATTCCAATTCTTCAGTTTACTCCTTTTCATCGCTAAATGAAAATGAAATTGATAACCCAACACAAAGATATACGGCTGAGAAAATCAGGAAATTCTTGAAGGAAACTAAATTTTTACCAAATGTAGAGGCTGAGGACTATTTTGAAGATGTTTCTGCTTTCGTAAAAGATGTAAAGATCCTGACAAAAGAGGGTGCATTCATAGACACAGAGGTTTATCGTCTAAGGAAACTGGTGGGTAAAGTAAAGAAAAAAAACCTCCTTAATGATGAGAGACCAGATTTGGTGTAATTTGATTTTGTTTAAAGTTGCATTTTTTCTGATTGTTTCTTTTATTCTTAAAACATCATTTTCCATGAGAGCGTTTAATATTGGAACTCTCAATTTAAATGGTGCCAGAGACAGTCAGAAAATAATGTGTTTATTTGAATTTATTAAAATGAAACGCCTAGATGTCACGTTTATTCAAGAATCACATAGTGACAATCTTAATGAAATAAATTGGAAGAAAGATTGGGATGGTCAGATTTTTATGAGCCATCTGTCTTACAACAGTGGAGGAGTAGCTATTTTGTTCTCCAAAACAGTGTCTCCACTTTCTGTTGAAGAAGAAGAAATAGTTAAAGGGCGTTTTTTGAAAATCAAAGTCAAATTTGAAAGTGCAACAATGGTGTTTTTAAATATTTATGCCCCGAATAAAGGAGCTGATAGAATTTTTTTTTTAAAGAAATGTAGTGATGTTATTAATAATGTAGATTCAGAGGATTTATTGATTTTGGGTGGAGATTTTAATTGCACAGAAAATGACAAAATTGATAGAAATCATTTAGAACCACACAGTGCTTCAAAGAAAGAAATGAAGAATTTAGTAAAAGTTTGCGATTTATGTGATGTGTGGAGAAATGTACATTTAAAAGATAGACAATATACTTGGGCATATAGTAAAGATAATCAGATTTCTATGGCAAGACTTGACAGGTTCTATATGCCTAAGTTTCAAGTAAATTATGTCAAAGACT
>CAIGQQ010032686.1:0-17308 GCA_903798035.1 Danio albolineatus | reverse complement strand
CGGACATTTTCTGCTATTTCTGCGGAGTATTTTGTTAAAAATCTGCGGATTCATGTGGAATGATTTTGGGAGTATCATAACTAAAACCTTAATATATGTAATAAAAAGTAATACATTTTTAACTTTTATTTAATGTTTACAATGCAAATCTAATTAGATCCACTTTATTTGGTAAACAAAGCAAGTCTCTCATCTAAAATATCTACTAAAACACCGAAAATAGTACTTTATAAACTGTATTGTAAATAAATCACATTAATGTTTTCATATTAGTCAATATTATTACTGAAATTAATTTGAAAACTGATTAAATATACATTCACACACAATTACACAAGTAAATAAACAGAATCAATGATGGGCTAAAGATCTGCGGAAATCTGCGGAACTCTGCGCGCGCAGATTCTGTGTGGGCCTAGTTATTAGTTATGGTACTTCTAAAATCAATCGGCATAAATCCGCAGATTTTTTTTTACAAAATTCTCAGCAGAAATAGCAAAAAATGTTCGCAGATTCTGTTCAGAGCACTCGCACTTCTCAAACGATCCAGGAAAGGGGCCCAAGCACGGTTCGGATAGCATAGTGTGAGTACACCCTTAAGAAGCTGTGGAAAATCTTTGGCAACACAGCTACAGGTATGTCAAAAAAAAAAAACAATGTAACCTGCAAGCTGTGATAGTACGACAAAAAGAGAGAGATTGACAGAGAGGAAATAAGTGTATCTCCTGTATACATAACTCTGCTTATGCAAGCCCACTTGTATTCCGCTCAGGTGACTTCCATATCAGTTGTTCATCTTAGTCATATTACCAGCACGTTATCTGTCCTCCATCTCACTCACTCCGCTCGCCCTCTGTCTGCCTTCTATCTCTTCCTCCATCACTATCTCTCCGATCTTCCTTTTGGCAGCAGGGACAGCACACTTGTGATATGACCACGTGACCACAGCGCGCACTCCTCTACTCAATCAATGTCATCTGTAAAATTATGTAAGACGTCGGGATGTTTTACAGTTCAGCTCATTGTCTTGTGACACTTTTTTTCTTATTTTCTTGTTTTCTGAAGCTGTTCCAATTCCAGACGGTTTCTTTTGCCAACGTTTATCGGCCGCAGCAATCTCTGAACAACCGCACGGTTTATGCTTCTGCTGCTCTCGCTGCTGATGCTTCGTCGTCTGCTGGTAAGTGTGCATTTGAACACACCGTGAGCCATAAATAGTCAACCGTAAATAACCAAAGCTGCATATTTTTCTCCATATTTTGCTTAGTCAACACAGGAACATCGGGGCACTACAAGAAGCGTCTGACTGTTTCGAGCAGGAGTGGAAAATATGACATGGTTTAAAGGGGACCTATTATGCAAGAATCACTTTGATAAGGGGTTTAAACACAGTTGTGTGGCTACAGTGTGTTAATAAAGCCGGCCTCTAATGGTAAAAATGTGTTCATTCGTTATTTTTATAATCACACTTGATCAAAACAGTCTGTAGAAACACTTCGATTGACATTCTCCCTTTGGATGTGTCATCTGAGGGGGAAAGCCCCGCCCACTAGTGACGATCTCCCCCTTATTAGCATAGACAGCCCTGAGTGAGAAGCAGCCGTCTGCAGTGCTTAAAAGAATAATTCCCAGAACAAACTGAGAAAATACGTCACCGTGACCGAAGTCCACCACACAATTTCAGCTTTCCCGGAACATGCCGTCATTAACCGTGATAGCGGCAAAAAAAAAGAAAAAAAAGAGCATCACATTTCTGAGTCTTTAATTATTTTGTGCCATGCCATTATTTAAGAGTCTATTCGGGAATGAGGATGATTGGGACGATATGTTGGGTAAAGTCTGATAGAGGGAATTCGGCTAGGACACCTGGGCTACACCTCTACTATTTACTAGAAGTGCCATGGGTATTTTAAAGGGCCACAAAACCCCCTACTCTCAGCGGGGGGTTTTTCACACCTCTAGTTTGGAAAAGTTTAGGAAAGTGGGTGTGTCCAGCTTGGTTTATGTAGGAGTGTCGGAGAAGGGGAAAGAGGGAAGGTTATGCATAAAAATGGGAGTTTACATTTGTGCACACGCTCATTTTCACACAGAGGCACAACAAACACAGACGCATTGAAGAAAGACAGTGACTGTGTTAACATGGACATCAGTAATCGAATTATTTGCCAAATTATTAATTTGTCAACTTTAACGGCACTTTCTCTTTATTTTCGGATTCGCGTGATGGGCAGGGCTTCTGTCTATGGTTTGGTGACCGTAGCTTTATTGCTAAATGGCTAACAGGGGTTTTATAGAGAGATAACTGTGTTAATGTGCTTTATAAGGGCTGATAAACAGCATCGATTCGTTTGGAGCTGTATCTGAGTCCACTAGATTATTTCAGAGGTGCACCCAGCTCTGTGAGCTCATAAACTCCTCCAGAAACTGAACCTGGATGATGGAAGCTTTCAGCGGTGCTTCTGACTGAGCCGAGCCGAGTTTGATGAACTGTTGTCGGCAGAAGGATTTTCCCCCGAGACAACAGGCACTATGTCATAATCACACCCCTACAAGAGCACGCTCCTGATTGGTTAACGCGGCATGAATGTCCGCTGAATTGCGCGTTATGCATGTCAAACGCGCGTATCGCACCGCAGGATGCCTATTCGCGCCTCACACTTGACGCGTCTTCCGCGTCTGCTGTGAACGCAGCATAACAGGTACAATCTTTGAAGCGATCATGAATATTAATAAAGTTGCGCCGCATACACAATAGAGCGCTCTGGTTGGTTCGAACCAAGTCTTTCTCATGAATTAATGCTGCATGCTCAGAGACGTCAGGATGCACTCGCCGGTATAGACGTCCACTCTCCACGCTGGAATACACACATGGATCTCATCGGCGTGACGCAGCTTCAAAAATTAGTTTCAAATCAGAAGAACGAATTTACTTGAAATAACGCAAAAAAAACCCAATTTTCACTTTTTAGTCAATTATATGTGTCCTAATAGTGTTTATAGCAGCGTGGGGCACATATATGACTATCAACAGCTCAAAAAATGTGTTTTGGTGTTTCATGACCCTTTAATGACCACAGAGAGCCAATACGGAAGGATCTGAAACTGCAATTCATTGAAATTCCGCTAGTCCTGGCTCCATAAGCCCATTCCACGTGAGCCCACTGTAAAATGACCAACTTTACAGCAGAAGAAAATAAGGTGTTTACAGCCTGGTACAGAGAGTGACTTTAGTTCATATAGCTGATATTACCCTTCATGACAACTGTATCTCTCAAAATCTCAGCAGAGGATCACTCAGCAACTCCACAATCAACCTGTTTGCCCTTACATGAAGAGGGACCAAACACTCTCTCAACTGAGATTCTCAGAGGATTTTGCTGTGTTCGTCCTTAAATGAATCACCGTTTTCTGTTACTTTCACTTGAAATTTTTTCACTTTTATTATTAATTAATAAGTAATTTGTATTACACGTAATTACTTCTACAGTTACTTGTACATTTATTTGAGTAGTTTTCGGACGCTACACCCACTTCTGCACACTGTTTTTTTTCCTCACCCATTTATTCATTCACACACCCCTGATCATTCTGTCACTTACTCCCTTATTCATTCAGATATTTGATTATAAGTAATGGGATAAAAGGCAAACGCATCTTAATCACAGCCAGATTAGTTCATAATTACTAAGGGAGCTACGTTGTGGTGCATTGTTTCAAATAATGTTATTAAAGGGTTGTGTTTGTTTAATCAGAACAAGTTGAAAAGCAAGATTTAATCACCGGTCGCATACAAGAGTTTAATAACAGGTGGTGCTCAAGGGTTTAACGGCACGTCACACAAACCTATTTATGGATCACACAAAATCTGCTCCCCGCATGATCCATATTTTCCGTTTTGTTTGTGAATATACTGGCAGCTTGAAAGATGAGACAAAGATCAAATAAATTTGATATCATGCTGCCTTTTTGTGCCAAGTTATCTCAACGTGCATCAATTAAACTGGCTAAAATATGAAAATAAAGTTTGTATTAGTGAAACCAGTTTAACGCAAACCTGATTAACCTATTTAAAAAAAGTGAAACAACATAAAACATTGCACCGTGTCTTTTTTTACTCTGAAAGTTCTTTCATTGTTGGTGTGGGTTTCCTCCGGGTGCTCCCCAGAGTCCAAACACATGCGCTGTTGGTGAATTGGATGAACTAAACCGGCCGTTGTGTATGAATGTGTGTGTGAATTAGTGTGTATGGGTGTTTCTCAATACAGGGTCGCGGCTGGAAGGGCATCTACAGAGTAAAACATATGCTGGAATAGTTGGCGGTTCATTCCGCTGTGGCAACTTCTGAAATAGAGACAAAGCTGAAGGAAAATGAATGGAAATGCTGGGTTCCACACAATTAATTAGTGTTGGGACAACACGAGGGAGTTAAGTTACCTTTTATTGTTAAGTTTTGTATATGTTTTGACAAATTGAAGTGGATTGAACTTAAAACAATTTAGTTGTCCCTTCAAACACCTCAAGAATTGTGTAGTTTCAGCTCAAACTTTTGAACAAAGGATAATTTTCAAAACAGAATGCAGACGCAATTACAGTAATTAATAATAATCTCAGTAAGGTGAAACCTCATGAGCTTGTTGTGTATATATACAGACAATAATAAAAGAAGGAAACAGGACTAGATGGAATTGTTTTGTAAGGGAAACATTCAATATGTCACATAACTTGTTTTCGGAAATAGCCCAAGGTAAGCCAGACCACACACTTTCTGTTTGATGACTTTATTAATCCCCAAAGGGAAATTCACAATTCTTTCGTTCTTTCTTTCTTTGACACAATTACAAAATATTACATTCTTTAAAACATTAACATTGCTTAAAGCACTTAAGGATAATCACCCACTCACTTATTCTTTCATTATTTAAATCACTCGCTCAATAATTCATGATATTTTTTCAACAGACCAACACATTTTGTAGAATGAGGTGATTTACTCACTCATTTCATTAATTTATTCATTCACTCACTCACTCATTTACTACTTTATTTATTCACTGTATAGTTGTACATTCGTGATATTTGATGAATCCTGTAAAATAAAAACTCAAACTCAAATAGGATGGAAATACAATCGATGATAACCTCAGATGCTTGCTTTTCTTTATAAACACTCTTCTTTCACTTCTTTCTCTTTCTTTCTTTCTTTCTTTCTTTCTTTCTTTCTTTCTTTCTTTCTTTCTTTCTTTCTTTCTTTCTTTCTTTCTTTCTTTCTTTCTTTCTTTCTTTGACAACATGAAGGAATTAAGTTACCTTAATAGTTTTTTTCCACATTTAACTGGATTGAACTTAAAACAATCAAGTTGTCCCCTAAAACATCTCCAGAATTGTGTTGTTTTAGCTCATTTTAAATAATAATAAAAAAACAACAATAACAAATGTTTTTTCTGGGTGTAACTTAATCCTTCAAAAATTTTGAACAAAGGATCACAACCAATACAGACACAATTACAGTAATTAATAATAATCTCAGAAAAGTGAAACCACATGATCTTGTTGTGTATGCGGATATACTGACAAATTTAAAAGAAGCAAACAGGACTAGATAGACTGGATTTGGGGGAAAACAATTCAAAATGAGCTTAATGAATCCTATAAAACCAAAAATGACAACCAGGCTTTCAGGAACTCAAATAGGTTGGAGACACAATTGCAGCAATTAATAATAATCTCAGATGTTCATTTTTCTTTTTAAAACACTTTCACTTCTTTCTTTTTTATGTTGGGAAAGCATGAAGGAATTAAGTTAAATTAATTGTTTTAAGTTCAATCCAGTAAATTTGTAAAAACAATTAAGTTGTCGCCTCTAAACACCTCAAGAATTGTGTTGTTTCAGCGTCATTTTCTGATTAATCCTTCAAAACTTAAAGTGAACCTTCACTTAAAGTGAAACCATGAACTTGTGTATATGGATATACATATTTAAAAGAAGCTAATAGGACTAGATGGACTGTATTTGGGGGGAAAACTGTTTAAGTTTGATGAATCCTATAAAACAAACAAACAAACAAACAAACAAACAAACAAACAAACAAATAAAGGAACTCATATATGTTGGAGATACAATTGCTGTAGTTAATAATAATATCAGATGCTTATTTTCCTTGTTAAATGCTCTTCTTTCACTTCTTTCTTTCTTTCTTTTTCATTCTTTCTTTCTTTCTTTCTCTTGGGAGTGGGACAACATGAAGGAATTAAGTTAAGTTAACTTAATAGTTGCTATAAATTTAACTGGATTCAACTTGAATAAGTTGTCCCCTTTAAACATCTCAGGAATTGTGTTGTTTCAGCTCATTTCAGTTAATTTGAATAAACAACACATGTCATTTCCTGAGTGTAACTTAATCCTTCAAAACTTAAACAAAGGATCACAAACACATTTTTAAAACAGAATACAGGCATAATTACAGTAATTAATAATAATCTCAGTAAAGTGAAACCAGCTCCGGTTTCCCCCACAAGTCCAAAGATGTGGTACAGGTGAATTGGGTAGGCTAAATTGTCCGTAGTGTATGAGTGTGAATGAGTGTGTGTGGATGTTTCCCAGAGATGGGTTGTGGCTGGAAGGGCATCCGCTGCGTAAAAATATGCTGAATAAGTTGGCGGATCATTCCGCTGTGGCGACCCCGGATTAATAAAGGGACTAAGCCAACAAGAAAATGAATGAATGAATGAAGTGAAACCACATGAACTTGTTGTGTATGCAAATATACAGGCAACATTAAAAAGAAAACAAACAGGACTAGATGGACTTGATTATGGTGGAAAAATAATTCGATATCTTGATGAATCCTATAAAACACACACACACACATACACACACGCACACACACACACACACACACACACACACACACACACACACAAAAGGCTTTCCGGGGCTCAGATAGGATGGAGATACAATTGCAGTAATTAATAATAATCTGACATGCTCATTTTTCTTGTTAAGCAATCTTTTTTCACGTTTTTCTTTCTTTCTTTGAGTTAGGAAAACATGACGGAATTAAGTTAAGTTAATAGTTTTTTTTTCACATTAACTGGATTGAACTTAAAACAATCAAGTTGTCCCCTAAAACATCTCAAGAATTGTGTTGTTTCAGGTCATTTTAAATAATAATAAAAAAACAACAATAACAAATGTCATTTTCTGAGCGTAACTTAATCCTTTAAAAATTTTGAACAAAGGATCACAACCAATACAGACACAAATAATTAATGATAATCTCAGAAAAGTGAAACCACATGAACTTGTTGTGTATGCGGATATACTGACAACATTAAAAGAAGGAAACAGGACTAGATAGACTGGATTTGGGGGGTAAAAATAATTTGATATAAGCTTGAAAAATTTGATAAAACAAAAAATGACAACCAGGCTGTCAGGAAGTCAAATAGAATGGAGATACAATTACAGTAATTAATAATAATCTCAGATGTTCACAAATCATGTGAAAGAACGCTTTAAAAACTGCAATGTTACTGTAGGTCAAATATGGACAAAGCCAACCATTGGGTTAAAAAGAAGTAATTGTAATTTTGAAAAAAAAAACACCTATATTTGGCCCATTGCTGGGTTATGTCTTAAAAAGAATTATTTGTACAGTGTATGCAAATGTAATTAATGTTGGTCCCCATTGATTTATTCATTTCTTGTCCAATTTAGGATCACTGGATCTCTAATTGAATGAAATAATGATTTTGATCTGATCTGGAGAGTGAATGTCACATGAAAAACCCTCACATGCTCTTCAGTGTCTTCAACTGGAGCCTCATAGTGACGACACATCTGTCCTCTGAAGGAGGCCACGGGCCTGAAAACACGCAGAGTATCCTGTGAGATCAGATGGCTGATACGTTCACATTTTTTTCAGGACTGTATTGAAGATGATAATCTAAACAGAAGCTCTTGGTTTTAATGTAGTCACTGGAAGCAGATAAACTGATTATTGCTGTGTGAGTGCAACTGCGGTATTTATGTGTGTATGTACACATTACATGCTCTAATAATCGACTTCAGGCTCAATTTTTGTATTGAATATTTTACCAACATTATTTGTGCTATATAACCGATTGAAATATATGCACATGGCCTGGGATTATTAATAACGAAAATATGCATTAAATTAAAAAGGGATGCTAAGCTTTTGCTATTGAACGTTTTAGGGATGTAAACAAAAACAATGGTCCTAAGGTATTTCCTGTTTTTACATTTTTAATATTTATAGCTTCTGAGAATCCAAAATGAGACACATATTGATAAGGGAAGTTTATTTATAAACTAATCATCGAGAGGATCATGTGCTTGTGATTGCTTGCAGCTGGTCCGCATTATTCAATTTATGATTCACCAATCAGACGATTCCTGAGCCACTTTAAATACCCTAAGCTCCATATCACAGCCATCTTCATTTTGAAGAATCCCGCCTTCCACCCCTATTCCTCCTTCTTTCCTAGATGGGTGGCACAGTGGCTTAGTGGTTAGCAGTGTTGCCTCACAGCAAGAACGTCACTAGTTCTAGTCTTTACCAAGCCAGCTGATGTTTCTGTGTGGAGTTTACACGTTCTCTCCGTGCTCACGTGGGTTTCCCCCGAGTTCCCCGATTTCCTCCAACCATCCAAAAACATGCGACTTAAGTTAATCGACTAATCCAAATCGGCTCCATAGACATGCTCCTAGTAAGTAGTTATCTTTTCATAGCGACCACTATCTGTTCATTAGCTTCTACAGCAGAGGAGTTCTCAAGATCTACCTGAGCTCAAACTCTCCTCTCGCCTTGCAAAAGGGAGGGAGCCCCAGGCTCTAGGATATTATAAGCTCCTGGGACAGCATGCCAAACAAGCTTCATAATCAATCATCAGCTAAGTGTAAACTCTTGAAATACTGTTATGATAGCTGTGTTAACATACGTTATGGTTGAATTGTCTCTTGTTACAGTCTATACTAATGGGGCTGTTTCAGCTTCAAACCAAAACTAGAATGAAGACTGAGGCCCAATGCAAATTCTATTTTTGTACCCCTTCCTCTTGGCCCTTGAAACAGAGTGTGAAGTGGAAGGGCTTTAAAATGTACCCCTAAGAAATGGGACAGCACTACAACCCCCGCACACGTCATACATCATCGCAATCTCTTGCTTCATACGAGACCGACGATCGCGACTGCTGTAGTCATTCCAGTTGTGTTATTTTTTGTTATTTATCTTCAGGAAATCACTGAAGGCGTATATCATGTTATCGCAACGATATAATGTGGTAATAAGCTCATAACTGTAATGTGCATTTACACCATGGCCATATTTATCTATGTAAACACCCCAAAACAACATTAACATTATAGCAGACACTGTAAAAAGCTCATTCTCAGCCAGTAGACTGTTCTGACAGGGTATTCAAGTGTCATCGAGTGACAGAATGTTGTGGGATGGCTGTACAGGAGTTATTATTATGGATTATAAATGGCAAAATTTAAACATTAATTATTATTATTATTATTATTATTTTAACCATGATGGTAAAACACGAGCGCAGTTATGAATGTATTAAGCATATGCTTGTTTGTTGTAAAAATTCATAAAAACAACAAAAAAAATCATGCATCTCCTGATTTCCACTTGCAGCCATGCTGCTGTTGTAGATGGTGTATACTGCGAAATTTTGTACTCTTGTTTTCGAGTGTGGTCCTGAAAAATCTTTGTTTCAAGGGGTATCTAGCCCTTTCTCTTAGCCCTATGCCATCATACTAAAGAGAATTGGGACACCCCAACTCCTTAAGATGAATGTGCAAAACAAGGGGGAAGGGGAAGGCCTAAGGGGTAGAATTGGGATTGGGCCTTAGACCGTCTGTTCAAACAATTATTTATTTTATTTTTATTACCAAGAGTTTGCACAAGAGTTAATGTCAATTGTACAAACATAAAACTTTGCTTTCGTCGACACTGGGTGTGTTCTGTGAACTCTGCTCAACTAGAACCTGAAATATAAAACATGAAATAGAAATGTGTTCAAACATCAATGAAACAAACACAACGAAACTAAAATGTACCGCAAATGTGAAAATAGTATTGAAAATAAAAGTGCTGATGTTTGGGGGAATTCTGTTTTTTGCATATGTGTTTCTTTTGTATTTTAAAGCATCCGCATACAGTAGGTGTGTCTTGTTGTACTACAGTAAGTAGGTTCGTGATCGTGCAAAGCTTCTCATTCCTGTTCTACAACAAACTATTCCCTGCAAAGTTTCCATCCAGCGTACAGTGCCTTAATGAGCAAACTAATACCTCTAGTTTCAACAAATTAATGCCTGTAAATATTAACTTAATGTCAGAGCTTAATGTCTGCAAGGGCAAACCTCTTCTGAAAATCTTCTGAAGCCATTGCATGTCTTTAAGTGAGGACCAAATTTTACGTAATTGCTGGAAATTTTTCCCTTATATACTGTAAAAGTATTTACTTAAAATTTTAAAGTTGAACTTAAGCTTTAGTTTTTCTTATTTACTGAAAGGACCAGCCTAATAGAAAAAATAAATCAATGTTTAGCTCATTTAACCTCCCACAACCTATATTTCATACATTCGATTAAAGATACTGGGGTAATTCTTTTGTATTTTTTTATATAATTGTCATAATGCAGTGCAGATGTGGCTACTGAGAATGTGCGAGGGAATAAACGTGACCACACGGAGTGCTGCAGTACTGCGCGGCACAGCACAAAATGCAATTCACAAATTAAGCTCTGGTTGTGATGCCAGGTGACCAAAATTCAATGTTTAGCCAATGTCTAAGGACAACGTTATTTTGACGTCCAATAACGACATCACATGACGTTGATATTTGGTTGATTATAGGTTGTGTTGGAAAGTGACCAAAACCCAACTTTGATCTTAAATCAACGTCATATTGACGTCAAATACATTAATTCGTCAGGTATGGCAACCAAAATCCAACATCTGATAGACGTCATAGTAACATCCACAGAACGTCAAGCTGTAACATGTTGATATTTGGTTGATTTTCGATTGCACGTTGGACAGTGATGTTGGTTTGACGTTGGGTTCTGATGTCAACCAGATTTTCATTTCCAAACAAAATGCAATGTCCCCACGACATTGGGGCACAACGTCAATCTGGCGTCATGTTGACGTCTTGTGTCTGCTTGGTGTTTAATGCCATTTCGGTCATAATACAGTAAACAACTGTCATCTTATAATCAGTGACATGCATCTAAACAGTTACTGGGACAATGGGTTTAAAGACTTTGGACATCTTCTTGGACACGTTTAATGCTTTCAAACAGTTTGCTGCAATTATAAATCGCCATGTCTTGAGGTCGTTCATTATGATGCGAAAATCTTCTATGTGTGATGTGATTGGACAGGAATCACAGGACTGATTTTTCTAATCCTCATAGACAAGAAGAAATAAAGTAGTGACCGCAGGCTGAAGGAAAGTAGTGAAGTAAAAGTACCAATACTGCATTAAAAATTTAGTCTAGGGAAAGTAAAAGTACACATTTTGAAAACAATTCCTGAGAAAAAAAACTACTCAATTACAGTCATTTGAGTTTTTGTAATTTGTTACTCTACACCACTGCATATAAGTCTTGTAGCATTTGGGCAAGATATAGATGAATGCATTTAAAAAATTGCCAGCATTCATCCCAAAATGCATGCATGCAAAAAAATTCACTAGAGACTTTATCTTGAGCTCTGAGCAGGAAGTTTACTTCATGTTGATAAAATCTAAATGTCATTTAGCTTTTGTTTGTTTAGCTTTTTAACAACTTTTCATTAGATGACATGCATGTATCTGTATGCTTTTGTGTAAAAAAAACACATTAAGAAACATTATTTTTTTTTTACAGTAATTAGCCTTAGACCCAACATTTTACAATAAATAGCCTAAGAGGAAACAATAAAACAGATGACTGTCACATAGAAGCCAGAGCTCAGCTTACGGACACCTTACATAACATTTGCCGTTGCCATTCCTTTCAAAAGAAGCTGTAATCGATAAACCAAGAGATTGAGACAGATTAAAGTGATGTAGACAAGAAGCACATGGCTGAAATCATGTGTTACTTCTGTGACAAATAAACTTTCCTCTCCACCTTGCTATTCTTGTTCTGTGACTAACTGTGTTCATTCCCCAAGAACAGTTCTGAACGAATAGTTTTCAAATAATTAACTTGTCACCTCACCAGTTGGTGGCCTGATTTATGGTATACTTATATTTAATTTTATTTTGCCTTCAAAACTTTCTTCCATTCATTCATTTTCTTCTTAATCCCTTTATTTATCAGGGGTGGCCACAGTGGAATGAACCGCCAACTTATCTAATATATGTTTTAAACAGCGGATACCCTTCCATCATGCCCTTCCATCACTGGGAAACACCCATACACTCTCATTCACATGCATACACTACGGACAATTTAGCTTACCTAATTCACCTACACCGCATGTCTTTGGACTTGTGGGGGAGACCGGAGCACCCGGAGGAAACCCATGTGAACACGGGGAGAAATGCAAACTCCACACAGAAATGCCAAATGACCCAGCCGAGGCTCAAACCAGCAAACTTCTTGCTGTGAGGTGAGAGCGGTACCCTCAAAACATTAATATCAAAAGATTATTTATGTTATTGTTAGTTCAGTCGTGACCATTAGCATCTCAAGATTCAAGCTTTGAATAGGAAAATTATCCAAACTTAACATTTTTGAGATGCTAACGGTCTGACATGATTTAATGATCTATGCTAAGCTAAGCTAAAAGTGCTCCCGCCAGACCCAAAGATTGGCTAAATGGAAAACTCAACTCTTTAACTTTAAGGGACTTGCAAAATGAGGACAGCAGTTACCTCAGACCTAAACATTGACCTTTTCAAAAGGCTATAACAAATTATCTGATGTATATTTTGACCTGAAACTTCACAGACACATTCAGGAGACACTAAAAACATCTTATACATAAAAAATCGAAGCCCTTAATCCCTTTTTTGGCGCTATAAAAGTTTACCTATCTGTGGATGAAGCAACTCTGCAATGCTATTTACAACCAATTATTTGAATAAATTTAGAAACTTTTGGCAGCTAACAAACCTATTTTAATATGGATTCAGAATAATGGATTTTTTTAATAATGCAACAGTGAATGTTGATTTATAATTTATAAACTCTACAAGTATGGCTCATTATTAGTTCATGTTTATAAACACATTAACTAATGTATAGTTCGGACTGCTGATAGATGGGACTGCTGAGCGAATCATTGGTACAACCCTCCCTACTCTCCAAAAACTGTACTTATGCAGAGCGAGCAGAAGGGCTGCCAAAACCGCTCTGGACCCCTCACACCCAGCACACAGCCTCTTTGAACTGTTACCTTCTGGTCGACGCTACAGAGCACTGCGCACCAGAACAGCCCGACACAGAAACAGCTTCTTCCCTCAGGCGATCCATCTCATGAACACTTGATGATAACAATCATGGAACCAACATCACTACCTGCTATACACTTTTACACACACCTACACTTATTTAACAACACACTTTACATGCCAATTTGCACATAACAGCTGCACATATAACGCTGTATATAGTAATACACCTGTACATACACTTGTCAATTTGTATATTTGCATTTAACAATTACTTCTATTTTTAAATATATTTATTATCTGTTTTTTGTCCTGTCTCTGTAATTCTGTTGCACTGTAGAAGCTCTGTCTCCAAAACAAATTCCTTGTATGTGTGAACATACCTGGCAATAAAGCTCTTTCTGATTCTGATTCTGATAATGAATCCTACTACACTCTCAGAAAAAATGGTACAATGTTGTACCAAAGAAGGTACAAACCCTTGTCACTGGGGCAGTACCTTTTTATTTGACAGAATTGTACCTTAAGACAAAGAAACAAATGTGTACCATTGCAGTTTGTACCTTTAAGGACATGATTTGTACCATGGGAAACCCTTTGGTTTTTAAAACCTGCAGATACAATATTGTACCTCCATCAAAGGTACAATTCTGATCCATGAAGGTACAACTACAGTGACAAGACACTTTGCGCCTTAACAGTGTCAAATGTGTTCCTTCAAGAACTATTTAAAGGCATTTGCTATATCCAAAATGCATCAATTTATTTTCAGTAAATATTAATAATCAAATACAATTATTAAACACAGTTTTTTCTTTTGTTGCACCTTTTCCATTTACAATAAAGAATAAAAAATACTTTGGTAACACTTTATTTTGATGGTCCATTTGAGCATTATTAGTCTGTCTGCTTAATATCTGTTGATACTGATATCCAACAGACATTAAACTGATAATAAGAAACTTTGCAAGCACATGTCAACACACTAACACCCCTAACCCCAACCCCAACCAACAATCTACTTTTAATCTAATGATAATTAGTTGCAATGTAAATTAAATTCAACAAACGGACCCTCAAAATAAAGTGTGACCAATATAACATAAATCAAGATCAATTCGTTTCCAAACATTTCACAACACTCTTCACAAAAATGTTACAGAAATACGTTCTCCCATGCGCAATATAAAACTTTTTTTTCTCCAATTTTCACACAGTACCTTTGCAATCACTTAAAAGTTCATTTCATTTACTTAATATTAAAACAGAAATGGAATTGTGCAAAAGTATTGTAACGAGATGTTATATTAGCTTACAAAACTAAAATGAGACTTTTGCCAGCTCACGTGCGTAGTGGAAAGCAAACGGCAAAAGGTGCGGATATCAATAATGAGAATGTATCTATCAGAAAATGCTTACTAAATGTTTATTTAAAAATGCCTTAAATGTTTAGTTTACATATCTACAGTTTTATGTTTCACCAGTTGTTTGGTGTGGAGAGGTAAGCATGATCGAACACCCAATAAGGGGGGAGAGCATGCTCAGAGCCCGGCGGCTAATCGGTAGGACAATCAGAAATAATAAATAACACCTGTTTATTCTAGTGATTGGGCCGGAGAGACGCCTTCTTAAGGAGGAGAGAAGGAGCAGCCGGGAGAGGAGAGAGCACACACACACACACACAGCTACACGTGTGGTGATCTTGATTTAAAAAATAAAAATAAAATATATACTTACCTGTATCGCCGACCCTGTCTTCTTCTTCCCACAACAACGAACATTACTACATTTGGTAACACTTTACAACAAGGTACATTAGTTAATGCATTTGATAACATGAACTAATCATGATCAACACTTGTACACTGTTAAAAAAATGAAAAGTTGAGTTAACTTAAAATTTTAAAGCAACCGGCTGCAAAGAAGTTTTGAGTTTATAAAGCTTCAGTGAATCAAGTTGTGCCAAATTAAATTTCTTAAGTTGACTGAAAAGGCTGGTTTAAGTCAAGGATACTTTACAGAATAATTTGGTACAACTTCAACTACTAAAGCTTAATAAACTCAAAATTTCTTTGCAGCCGGTTGCTTTAAAATTTTAAGTTAACTCAACTTTTTATTTTTTGAAGATATGGAGAAATCAAAATTTAAAGTCTCCTCAACTGAATTTTTTACTTTTATTGAACAAACAGTTCCAAACATGCAGTTGAATCATTTTTATGAGTAACTTCAACTCTGAGCTCAAAAATATGTCCACCTAACTTACAATTTTAAACTGAATAAACAATTTGTAAGTTGGATTTTTTACAGTGCACAGCATTTATTAATCATAATTGAACATTTACTAATGCATCATTAACATCCATTATTAAGTCCTTGCTTGTTATCATTAGTTAACGCACCGTGAGTTAACATGAATTAACAACGAACAACTGTATTTTCATTAACTAACATGAACAAATACTGTAGTAAATGCATTGTTGATTGTTTGTTCATGTTAATAAATGCATTAACATTAACTAATGAACCTCAGAAAAAAAGGTACACGATGGTACGAATAATGTTCCTTGAGGAACAGTTTTGTACCTTTGTAAAAATTGTACCTTATATGGTACTGAAAAGACCTCTTATGATACTGTTCTGTGCCTTTTATGGTACAACTGAAATGAAGGTACACAATTGTTCTCATATAAAAGGTACAAAAGTGAACAACTCCTTCTTTATTACAGTATCTATGAAAATAAATATGACTGGAAAGGCAAAGTGATTTTTATGAATAATTTCCATAATCAAACAAGAATCATCATTTAAAAGTATATGTTTAAAGATACATATAAACATACATTTTTAGTTCTATAATACAATAATACAAAACAACTGGTAAAACATAAAACTGTAGGTATTGTAAACTAAACATTTAAGGCATTTTAATAAATGTTTGGTAAGCATTTTTGACACTGTTAAGGTACACAGTGTCTTGTCACTGTGGTGGTACCTTTCACAAAGTATACAATATTGTATCTGCAGGGTTTTAAAAACAAAGGTACATTTTGGTTTCCCATGGTACAAATCATGACCTTAAAAGCTACAAATTTGTTTCTTTTCTTAAGGTACAATTCTGTCCTACAAAAAGGTACCGCCCCAGTGACAAGGGTTTGTACCTTCTTTGGTACAACATTGTACCATTTTTTCTGAGAGTGTAAAAAAAGTTGTTTTGTATTATACTACGGTGGCCAAGAAAGGTTAACGTGCTGCAATTTAAGAAAGCACATGCAATAACATAAAACACCAGCAAATTAAGAAACCATCTTCATCAATTTGACAGCACACCTGTTACAAATTCTCACAAGAGAGCTTAATGCGCTGCAATTTAAGAAAGCACATGCAATAACAGAAAACACCAGCAGATTAAGAAACTATCTTCATCAATTTGACAGCACACCTGTTACAAACTCTCAAAACACAAACAACGGAAGAAACGCGCAGCAAGTTATTGAAAACACAACGGAAATGTTTCAAGAGGACCCAAAAACATGACGGACCCAGCTGATACGGACCCGCCGTGACTTGTTCAGTGAAGTGATTGGTGGTCTTTGAAAGGTGTAATATCCTTATTACACGATTCCGTTGTCTTTTGTAAATTATCAGTCTAATTAATGATCAACTGAAATGTTGCGTTATTAAATAAATTAACTACGTCCTTATATCAGCTGGGTCCGTCATGTTTTTGGGTCCTCTTGAAACATTTCCGTTGTGTTTTGACCAACTTGCTGCGCGTTTTCTTCCGTTGTGTTTTCACCAACTTGCTGCGCATTTTCTTCTGTTGTGTTTTCAATAACTTGCTGTGCGTTTTCTTCTGTTGTGTTTTCAATAACTTGCTGTGCGTTTT
>CAIGQQ010032672.1:744127-757666 GCA_903798035.1 Danio albolineatus | reverse complement strand
TAATAATAATAATAATAATAATAATAATAATAATAATAATAATAATATAAATAATAATAATAATACATATAAAATACTAAGATATAATTTTGCTGCAATTCAATACGTTTTAGATTTTTTAAAATCGTATTACAAAATAAAAATAATTATAATAATAACAATAATAATACGTTTAAATAAATAAATAAAAAATACTAAGATATAATTTTGCAGAAATTCAAGAAGTCTTTGGATTTTAACCATATGGCAAAATAATAATAATAATAATAATAATAATAATAATAGTAATAATAATAATAATAATAATAAATACTGAGTAAGAAACATTTCTGCAGATATTCAATACAGTTTTTGGATTTTTAACAGTATAATAAAATTATAATAATATATTTTAATTAATAAATAAAAATACTAAGATAATATTTTGCAGACATTCAAGATGTTTTTGGATTTTTTAACTGTAAAACAAAATATTTTATTAAATAAATAGAAGCAGTGAGCAAAACAGTCATTCTGCAGTGTTTTTATGAAGTGTGTTAATCAAAGCAACGCTGATGGATCCTTATTAACCTCATTTATAATAATAATAATCTGATCTTCTTCTTCATTGACAGCTTTGGTTCGATTTCACAGTGTCCAATGTTTGTCCTTTCTTCAAATATTACGTCGATGCATATAATCTTCCCACACCACCGACAGGAACAGGAGACATTTATATAATGGAGGCTAACACAGGTAAGGTTTATTTCTGCTATTACAGACACCACTTCATCTTCTCTGCTGTTGTTTTTTTACCACATGAAAACTATGAGGCACTGTCCAGTTTGTTTCGTTATGATCTCTGCAGACAAATTAATTAAATATTTAGCACAGACGAATGTGATGTGAAGTGTAAAACCTGCTGACCTGAAGTCTGTGTAATTCCCTTAGCGAACTGTGTAATTCTGGCTCAAAATACGCTCCGTCATTTTTTTTAATGATGTTATAATTTTCAATACGTCCACAGTTTTTTTTATATGACGTGTTAGCATTATTTGTCATTGCTTTGTTATTGAGTTTATTCTGTGGTGCGAGAGTGCGCTTGTTTTTGGGTTGTTGCTAGATCAGATACAGTTGCGGCAGGAAGTTAACAGAAATCATTTATATCATTTATTAAATTTCCCATCACTTGTGTTCTATTAGCGTCTACCCCCACCCCAACCCTAAACCCAACCGTCACAGTAATGTAAAAATAGTAGCTGTACCGAGTATTATTTATGTTATCTATTAACATAAACGTTACCTAATAATTTTTACAGTTTTACAGTAAACTACTGTATCTCATTAGGGTTTTTTCACCATTGAAATTTATGTAAAATCCATAAAATTTATGTTAAAAACCTGTAGTTGTGGTTAGACAGTAGATCCTACGGTAAAATAATTTTAAAAATATTACGGTAAACTACTATATTATTATTATTTATTATTCTGATAAAGTCTGTCAAGTTAATGGTAAAACTGTCAGTTGTGTTTGTCAAAACTTCACACTTAAAAATACAAAAACTACGCGTCAATAATTTTCAACATTTTATGGTAAATTACCGTATTTCATTCATTTTTACCATTGAAATTAGGGTAAAATCCGTAAAATTTATGATGAACAAGCGGTAGTTGAGGTTGCAAGAACTTTACTTTAAAAACGGTAGAACATACAGTGACATCATTTTAAAAAAAACATTATTTTACAGTGAATTATGGTAAACTACTGTTTTTTTTACCATTGAAATTTAGGTAAAATCGTAAAATTTATGTTAAAAACCCAGCAGTTGTGGTTACCAGAGCTTTACTGTTGAAAATACAGTAGAACTTACAAATAAATAAAAATAATTTTCAAAATGTTAGGGTAAACTAACATATTAATAAATTTTTACCATTGAAATTACGATAAATCTGTTAAATTTATGGTGAAAAACAGTCAGTTGTGTTTGCCAAAACTTTACACTTAAAAATACAAAAGAAACTACAGTTTAATAATTGTCAACATTTTACAGTAAATTACCGTATTTCATTAATTTTACCATTGAAATTACGGTAAATTCCGTAAAATTTATGATGAACAAATGGTGGCTGTGGCTGCCAGAAGTTTACTTTAAAAACATGGCAGAAAATACATTGACATAAAAAAAAAACTATGGTATTTTACGGTTAATTATGGTAAACTACTGTATTTCATTAATGTTTTTTTATCATTGAAATTATGGTAAAATCTGTAAAAAAAAATTTTAAAACCTGCAGTTGTGGTTATCAGAAATTTACTGTTAAAAATACATTTTCAAAATTTTACGGTAAACTACCATATTATTCATTTTTACCATTGTAATTACGATGAATCTGTTAAAATTATGGTAAAAAACAGTCAGTTGTGTTTGCCAAAACTTTACACTTAAAAATACAAAAGAAACTACGGTTTAATAATTTTAAACATTTTACAGTAAATTACCGTATTTCATTAGTTCTTACCATTGAAATTACGGTAAAATACATAAAACTTATGCTGAACAAATGGTGGCTGTGGTTGCCAGAACTTTACTTTAAAACATGGCAGAAAATACATTGACATCATTTTAAATAACTGTATTTTACGGTAAATTATGTTAAACTACTGTACTTCATTACTGTTTTTTTACCATTAAAATTATGGTAAAATCTGTAAAATTTGTTAAAAAAACAGCAGTTGTGGTTACCAGAACTTTACTGTTAAAAATACAGCAGATCCCAGGGTAAAATAATTTTCAATAATTTTACAGTAAACTACCATATTATTCATTTTCACCAATGCAATTACGACAAATCTGTTAAAACTATGGTGAAAAAGCATTGCCCCTTTATTAATCTGGGGTCACCACAGCGGAATGAACCGCCAACTTATCCAGCATATGTTTTAAACAGCGAATGCCCTTCCAGCTGCAACCCATCACTGAGAAACATCCACACACACTCATTCACACACATACACTACAGCCAGTTTAGCCTACCCAATTCTCCTATAGCGCATGTCTTTGGACTTGTAGGGGAAACCAGAGCACCCGGAGGAAACCCACACGACCACGGGGAGAACAATCTCCTCATTCACCCTTCCTTAAATAGAGAACGTCATATAAATGTTGCAGAAACGGAAATAATCACTGATGAACATTATCTTTTATCTCCAATGTTTAAAAGCTTCCTGTCTGTGAATTATTTATAGATTGGCAGAAGGCGACGCGACACACAGCACAAGCCCTTTATTGAGTAATTCTCATGAAAGCAGAGACGCTGCTGGTTACAATAAAAGCCATAATCTTTATGTTTCCACGCTGTCAATTAGTTGACTTCCGAGCTGAAAGAGGTGATAAGTTTTTCCACTTAAGAAAACTAGATCTTTAGGGATGATTTCTGAGAACTGTTTAGAGTCATGCAGCTAGAAGAACCATTATCTCTTTATGTGCAACACAGAGGCTTGTTTCATTAACGCTTTTTGAGAATTAGTTATATTTGCTATGAATAGAACAAACAGCATTACAATCTGTCACGTATTAATATGTCATTTACATTTCTAACAGAATAAAAGACTACATTCTAGTCTCTGAAATGAGATATTCACGTCTCTAATAGGACAAACCTGTTTTTATTTTTATCATATTTATGCCGCCAATATTTAGATCTTGTAATAGAACAAAACTGCTGGATATTTAACTAAAAAGAAAAAAAAAATCTGATTTATTTTAACTGAAATCTCTTAAGTAAATAATAGCTGACATTTATATCTCTAACACAGCACAAACCAAATTAAATGTATGTATTTTTGCAAATTAAAAACTGCATGTACTTTTAATGTTAAAGACATTAAATAAAAATGTGCCTCCAGTGTTAGTTAATGTTTTCTTAGAAAAGAATAAAGCAATAAAAAACATAATGAACATATATTTTCTACAATACAACATTTTTTAGAATTTGTCATAATTTTACGGTAAACCACTGTATTCTATTTTTTATCATTGAAATTACAGTAAAATCAATACAATTTTTGATGAAAAAAAAAGTTGTGGTTACCAGAACTCATAAAATCATAAAATAATTAGTAAAAATTTACAGTAAACTACTGTATTGTACTTGTTGCCAGAACTTTACTGTTAAAAATACAGTAGAAACTACGGTAAAATAATTTTAAAAATTTTATAATAAACGACCATAAATTTTTCATTTTTACCATTGAAATTTTGATAAAATCTGTAAAAATTATGGTGAAAAAACAGTAGCTGTGGTTGTCAGAACTTTATCTTTAAAAATACGGTAGAAAATACAGTTACATAATCATCCCCCCCCCCCCCCTAGGTAAATTCTATCAAATTTATGATGAAAAACCAGGAGATGTTGTTGCCAAACTTTACTATTAAAATATGGTAGAAAATATAGTAACATAATTTTAAAAATGTTATGGTAAACTACCGTATTTCATTAGTGTTTTACCACAGAAATTACGGTTAAATCTATCAAATTTATCATGAAAAACCAGCAGTAATTGTTATCAGAAGTTTACTGTTAAAAATACATTAGAAAATAGTCAATTCACAAAGCTTTACAGTAAACTACCGTATTTCATAAAAAATTTTAAACAATGAAATTAATGTAAAAGCCGTAAACTTTATGTTGAAAAACTGGCAGATGTGGTTGTCAGAACTTTACCTTTAAAAATACAGTAGAAAATACAATAACATGATATCCCAAAAAATTATGCTGCACTACCGTATTTCATTAGGCTGTTTTACCACTGAAATTTATGTCAAATATATAAAATTTCTGAGGAAAAAAAAGTAGTTGTGGTTACAGGACTTTACTGTTAAAAATATGGTAGAAAATAACAATTTCTAAAAAACAAACAAATGATGGTAAACTACTGTATTTTGATAATTTTTTTTACTATTTAACTTTAGGTAAAATCTATACAATTTTATCATGAAAAACCAGCAGTAATTATTATTAAAAGTTTACTGTTAAAAATACGTTAGAAAATAGTCAATTTCCAAAGTTTTACAGTAAACTACCATATTTCACTCGTTTTTTTTAAACATTAAAATTAAGGTAAAAGCCTTAAACTTAATGTTGAAAAACCGGCTGACGTGGTTGCCAAGAATACAGTAGAAAATACAGTAGCATGATATCCCAAAAAAATTATGCTATACTACCTTATTTCATTAGGTTTCTTTAGGTCAGATAAAATATATAAAATTTATGTAGTTGTGGTTGCCAGACCTTTACTGTTAAAAATACGGTAGAAAATACAGTCAAATAATTTTGTTTTACAGCAAACTACCATATTTCAGTAGGTTTTTTTTTGTTCATAAAATCACAGTAAAATACAATAAAATTATGTTGATTAATGGGTAATTGTGGTTTCCAGAACTTTACTGTAAAAAATACGGTAGGAAACAGTAAAATGGTTTTCTGAATTTTATGGTAAACTACCGTATTTCATTAGTGTGTTACCACCAAATTTCTGGTAAAATCTATCAAATTTATCATGAAAAAACAGCAGTAATTGTTATCAGAAGTTTACTGTTAAAATACGTTAGAAATAGTTAATTTCCAAAGTTTTACAGTAAACTACCGTATTAGTTTTTTTAAAACATTGAAATTAAGGTAAAAGCCGGAAAATTTATGCTGAAAATCCAGCAGACGTGGTTGTCAGAACTTTACTTTTAAAAATACAGTAGAAATACAGTAACATGATATCCCAAAAAAGTTATGCTACACTACCGTATTTCATTAGGGGTTTTTTACCATTGAAATTTAGGTAAAATATATAAAATTTATGATGAAAATGGGTAATTGTGGTTTCCAGAACTTTACTGTAAAAAATAAGGTAGAAAGCAGTTTTCTGGAATTTATCGTAAACTACTGTATTTCATCAATGTTTACCATTGAAATTACGTTATTTTTTAAAATGCATATTTTGGAGAATAAATATCTTTGAACCATTTCTTTTTGAAATTTAAAATAAAATGTAAAAACATCAGAATTGGGTTAAAAAAACATTAAGACATTTTTGAAAGTGCAAATAAAATCACTTCGATCACTTATTAAATGCTCATTGTGCTCAAATATCTTCTTTGCAAGGCAGATTTCAGTCATTTTAGGAGAGTTTGTGCTTTGGTTTCACTACATCTAATGCCTTTCACAGACTATATTCGCTGTTTTTGGAGGCTTACGACTCTTCTTCCTGTGTGATTGTTGTTTTTACAGCTAAACTTCAGTGGAACGCTCAGATTTCTGCAGTCTACGAAGGAGAAAGAGTAGTGGTGTTATTTAACGTGAGCTCAGTGGCGGATAAATACATCATCACACTGGAAGACGACACACAAACACTCAGCACTACTGAGGAAAGACGGGTATGTGATGCTGAGCACGACAGGAAAACCAGGAGAATATGAGCAGCAATAACATACACATTTAGATATAAAGTACAGTTGAAGTCTGTGATTCGCCCTCCTGTGAATTCATTTTTCTTTTCCAAATGTTTCCCAAATGACGTGTAACAGAAGAGCGAGCCTTATGCTGTGGCAACTGTCAAAATTTGATTGATGCTGCCCCGCCCCTTTGGTGGGACTTAGTTTAAGCTCTGCCCATTTTCTGTAATTAGCTTCTTATCAAATGAATTAAATTATAAATCTGATTATTAGATTCTAATCAAGCTAATTAGATTATAATTCCGGTAATTAGATTCTTATCAAACTAATTAAATTAAACCATACGTTATAATTCCGGTGATTAGATTATTATAAAGCTAATTAAATTATAATTCCGGTAATTAGATACTTATTAAGCTAATTAAATTATAATTCTGGTAATTAGATTTATACCAAGCTAATTAGATTATAATTCTGGTAATTAGATTCTTATCAAACTAATTAAATTATAATTCCGGTAATTAGATTCATACCAAGCTAATTAGATTATAATTCCTGTTATTAGATTTTTATCAAACTAATTAGATTATAATTCCGGTTATTAGAATCTAATTATTAGTTTTAGATTAAATAAAATTTTATACTATAATATTATAATACCTGTAATTATATATTAATCAAATTAATTTAATTATTTCTGTTATTGGAACCGTTATTATATTAAAATTATTGTAATTAATCATATTATTATAATTATATTCTTTAGATGAAACGATCAATATTAATATATTCATTCATTTTCTTTTCGGCTTTGTCCCTTTATTAATCAGGGGTCGCAACAGCGGAATGAACCGCCAACTCATCCAGCATATGTTTTACGCAGCTGAAACCCATCACTGGCAAATATTTATGTTATTATATTGTATTATATTGTAATTAATAAACTATTAGATTAACATTTACTCTTCAGCCTTATACTATTCTGTGTTTATCACATTTCATATATGTGTGTGTGTGTATGTGTGTGTTATTTATTCCTTGTCTAATATTTCCCAAATGGTGTTTCTCAGATTCAGGAGTTTCTCTCAGTATTTCCTCTAACATTCTTTCTTCTGGAGAAAGTCTTATTTGTTTAATTTGGGCTAGAATAAAAGCAGTTCTTAATAGTGTTAACCCCATGTTAAGGTCAATATTATGATCCCCCTTCAGCAATATTAGTGTTGGATTGTCTCCAGAACAAACCACTGTTATACAATGACTCGCCTAATTACCCTAACTTTACCCTAATTACCCTAGTGAAGCCTTTAAATGTCACTGTAAGCTGAATACTAGTGTCCTGAAGAATATCTAGTCTAATATTATGTGCATCATCATGGTGAAGTTATTAAAAATTAATTATTAAATGTTTAGAAATGTGTTGAACAAATCTTCGTTAAACAGAAATTGGGGAAATAATACAATAATTAAATTTAACATATGACTGATAACATTTGACAGAAAATACCTCAACAATAAAAGTCTGCAGCAGCTGATTTTAATACGAGTGTATATTGTTTATTTGTGTACCTACAGGAATGCACATCTGAGGCGTGTAAAGTGGAACTGGATTACACGGGGCGATGTGAAGAAGACCTTCTGAAAATAATAGTATGACTATAAACAATCATCCACGTCCTTGACATATTTTTCTTCCAGATTGTTGAGATTATTTTGTTTGTTTTAATCAAAAACTCACTTCTTTAGAGTCATTATTTCAGGAAAACAACACAATATTTAGTGCTTGTCAAGCGACAACCTCCCGCTCTCCCTCGGGAAGCCAATACGGAAGTAACTAAAACTGCAATTCATCGAAATTCCGCTAGTCCATAATAGAGCAAATCTCTAATGATCCCACTGGTGAAATGGCCGACTTTACAGCAGAAAAAAAGGTGTTTGCAGCCTGGTACAAAGAACGATTTTGGTTCATATAGCTTATATTACCCTTCATGACAACTGTGAGGGGGGTGAATTTTTTTAATAACTCACCCGTTTCCTTTATATTAAGCTAAATTAAGTTTGCATAATTAAGGGCGTGGCCACTTGAGTGACAGCTAGGTCTCGCTGGTCGCCGTCACCTCAGCTGATTCCGGCTGATTAGCCGCTGATCTCGGCATATTCATCATATTTTTGTGTTGTTTTATGTGGCTTTACACAGTCAGTTTCCTTTTGGAATTTTTCCTGCAATTATCAGATAATATGGCATGCTGTGTGCGCTTAATTGTGCTCACAAACCATTCACGTGGCCTCCGTTTCCCAGGTGAGTGAAATTATATACTTATACCATCTCTATAAATGTAACTGCTTTATTAAGGATAATTTATAATGTTCTTCAGAACTCTAATGCACTCCAGAATCTGACAGTAGGCCCGTCACAATAATCAATATATCGATTTATCGCACAATACATGGACATGACCTCAATAATTTTTGGTGATGCAATATATATCGCCCATACGTAAAAAACAATTCTTATTCTTCAGATAATAGCTGATTGCACAACCTCTTAGTGTCAGTATGGTTAAAAAACACTAGTATTTACCATAAATGACTAAAGTATATTTTGATGTGGGTGCCTGACAACTGATAATAGATCTGGTAGCAGATATCGCAGCCTCTGTTATTTTTTACCTTGCTTTTTTTTTTTGTTTTTTTTTTTGTTAACATTTATTATTATTTGTTGTGGATATGCATTTTTTACATTCTAATTCCAATCATTTAATTATTAAAATGACAAAATTAAATAAAATATTCTTAATAACAAAATATTATATTATTATAAGATAATATTATCACTTTTGAAGAGTGCACTTGTGTTATGACGGTATTATATTGCCACTCTGGCATTATATAATGAGTGGCCTAAAATGGCCTTAAAATGACAGTAATATCGTTTATCGCGATATATTTTGGTGCGATGTATCGTACAACAAAAAATAGATATCGTGACAGGCCTATCTGACAGATTGATCAGCTGTAGTCTATAAAACAGTCATCTGAAGCGTTGTCATACAGTGTTCTGCCTGGATTTCCTAAATAGCCCTGCATTTACTAACACAGACTATATCTGAAGTATTTGGATGTAATCCGCACTTTCTTCCTGTTGAAAACCGTCATAAGAACGATGTTAAGTGGCTTGATGTATTACAACAGTGTTTTCAACAGACTAAACATTGTATTGATATAGTGTACAACCAAGCACGTGTGGTCAGAACACAAACGAGTGGCAGGTAATGATATATGTGTTTCTCCCATAAGAAAGCTCTTAGCTAAATGCCAGCATGCGTCCTGTAGCTCCGCCCACGCTCCGCCTCTTTGCCCTTGTTTGGTATGCCTCGGTTGGTGCGATGACGCGCGAACAAAATGGCGACGGTTGGCCACTCCTACTAGTAGCCTCTTTTGGGTTCATCAGACCCTATGGGTGACGTCACGGATACTATGTCCATATCTTTTACAGTCTATGGTGCTTGTCTAGAAAATGCTTCTTGATTTAAGAGTTTGTGGATATTTGGACTAGAAACAAGACTAAAGCTTCAGCTAAGAGAGGTGTTTATATGTATTCAGACGCCTGCTGGATTCTAGTAAAGCAGATCTTGTTAGTTTGATGTTCTTGTTGTTTGTTCTGATGTGTTTTCGACAGATAACACCACACTTGAGAAACTGCGAGAACCAAAACAATCCTTCGGCTGAGAGTAAAGTGGAGTGTAAGAGTGAGTACTCGATAATGGCTTATAAGCACAGATATTTGATGTTTTCAGTAATCTAGTTCAGAGCTTCCAGTTTCAGATCTGATCTCTTTAAAAATCACTGATCTTCACTGACATACTGTATATTAGTGTAAGTGGGGTCTCAGAATGTACAAGAAGCACTGCAGTGAAACCCATTGTTCTGCTTCATGTCTTAAAAATACAGGCATTTATTTAATAAAACAGTACACTCGCCTGCTGATCCTGACGGCGCTAGTGTTTAAACAGCTTTTTAACTCGTTTTACACTTGAACAACTGAATGAAAGCCCAAACATTCATTCATTTTCCTTTGGCTTAGTCTCTATTTCAAAGGTTCCAGAACATGTTTTACTCAGCGGATGCCCTTTATATCAGTGTTTCTCAACTGGTGGGTCGCGGGAACATTTTTAGTGGGTCGCGGAGTGCGTGGTCAAAAAAATAAAATAATAATAATAATAATTTATTTAGCTTATACCGGACTTTTATTTTGAAATGCGCGCGCGACAACAGTTCAGTTTAGTTCGGTAACTGAACATTTCTCTACCCTAACCGCTGTTTACAGTATTTATCATTTTTACTTTGTAATATTTCTATAATTTAATACATTTTGTTAAATGCAACAATAAAATACTGGGTCGCGGCTTGATGACCATGTAAAAATGTGGGTCCTGTGGCCAAACCAGTTGAGAACCACTGCTTTATATTATGGAAGGCAAGTAAATATATAAATAAATAGTAATATCTTGTAAGGTCCGTGTTAACTTACAGTAGGTACTACTTAAATAAGACCATTACCGCCGCACCTTCTACCGCCGCCGCGTAAGAACGTGTTTTTAGGTATGACCGCAGTTTGCATCAGATATGCCCATTTATTTAATTTCATAACCGCCACTAATAGCAAAAGGGAACATATTTTGAGTGCACGAGAGTGTTTTACATGTAGTGGCAGTTGGTCAAATATTTATAACCTAGCCTATAATAAATAATAGGGCGCCACGGTGGCGCAGTGAGTAGCATGTTCGCCTCACAGCTAACCGTAGCAATCCTAACGTGTTAGTGTAAGTTGGGGTCTCAGAATGTACAAGAAGCACTGCAGTAAAACCCATTGTTCTGCTTCATGTCTTAAAAATATAAACATATATTTAATAAAACAGTACACTCGCCTGCTGATCCTGACGGCGCTAGTGTTTAAACAGCTCTTTAACTGGTTTTACACTTGAACAACTGAATGAAAGCCCAAACATTCATTCATTTTCCTTTGGCTTGGTCTCTATTTCAAGGGTTCCAGCATATGTTTTACGCAGCGGATGCCCTTCCAGCTGCAACCCATCACTCGGAAACACCCATACGAACTCATTCACACACACACACACACACCCATACACTACGGCCAATTTAGTTCATCAGTTCCCCTATAGCGCATGTGTTTGGACTGTGGGGGAAACCGGAGCACCCGGAGGAAACCCACACCAACACGGGGAGAACATGCAGACTCCACACAGAAACACCAACTGACCCAGCCGAGACTCGAACCAGAGACCTTCTTGCTGTGAGGCCACAGTGCTGACCACTGAGCCACCGTGCCACTCTTAAGTCTATTTAACTGATTATATTTTAATTACACTACAACATCGATGCTGTAAAAACTGATTAACTGTTCCCCGGATGTTTACCGACGTCTGCTAACACTCTGGCTGTGCGCACACACACCACTGATGTTTCAACAGTGTGTCTGTTTAGTTTATCTGTGTGTTTGTTCAGTTTCAGACAGATCTGCTTTGCTCATCGGTGTCGGATGTGTGCTGACGCTGCTCTTCATACTCCTCTGCTGCTGCATCATCTGTGAGTTAACAAAAGAAATCTGCGTTTGCATGAACTAAAAGCTGCAACCATTTATTTCCGTATTGTGACGCAGTTCCTAGAGCCCCTGTTATGCATTAAAAAAGGTCATATTTTGGTTTTGGGGGTCTCCAACAACTCAAAACTCTTTTAATATCGTCTTATAATCTGCATTTTGTTTTTACCTAATTATGCCAGCGACTCCCATATGATTCGTTCAGTGATTCATTTGTTCCCAAACCCCTCCTTGGTGTGATGCTAATCTGCACTGATTGGTCTGATGACCCAGTCTGTTGTGATTGGTCGACTGCGTTCAGCGTGAGACAGAGAGAAACGTCCACCACGGCTCATCAGCATTGTTGAAGTAGTCAGAGTGCCGAGTGTATGTGTGAGCCCAATGCAGGAGTGCAGTTAAACACCAGCATATGCTGTACTCTTAACCTCGACACACATTCAGGATTAATCCACACAGCGGCAGAAGCTGAACTAGTTGAAAACTCGACCGCCGCATACGTGTAGGAACAGCTGACGGTGGTCATAACAGTGACAAACTGTAGACGATCGTGAGCTCACAAACACATTTAAATCCATGAACGAAGCGGCACGCGGCACGCTTTCAACGTGGTTTTAGGCACGATATGAGAATATAAAGAATTAACAAATACAAAACAAGCCGTGTGGAGCGGTTACAAGCAACAAAACACAATTAAACACATATCTTGCAAGCTAGAGAACACAAGGAGGCGACCGTTTCAATCGTACTTGATTACACTAGTGAAATGAAGGAAGAAACCGGTCCATGAACTGTGTACTGTAAAGTTCCTGTCCAGCTCTGACAGTCCCATACATCAATAGTCTTTCTGATCCTTCCTTAAACAAACGGGTCCCACTTTATATTGTCGCTTATACCTGTGAACTTACATGGTAATTAGATGTGTGCGTAGTATGTAACTACACTGTATGTACACAGTGGTACATAGTATTTACTTGTGTAATACTGGTGTAACTACACTCATGTAACAACCCACTGAACAGTATGTGTAAGTACAGATGTGTAACAGGACATTGGTAACAACACTAGGAAAGTCCACATCTTTAACGAGAGTTATGGAAGAGCATTGTGTAACAACAATATGTACTTGCAGATGTTTTCCCACTTCCACAGCTGTTTGCAGATCATGTACTTGTGAACACTGTATGGCAGAACTAATGCTGCATTAGAAGGTTTCTCCTTGTGATACCAGTGTACTTACATGGTAACTCCACAGGAACGGTCCACTCAATATAAAGTGTAAAATGGTCACAAATTACTGTTCATACATTCATTCATTTTCTTTTCGGCTTAGATGGGTTGCAGCTGGAAGGGCATCCGCTGCGTAAAACAAATGCTGGATAAGTTGGCAGTTCATTCCGCTGTGGCGACCCCAGATTAATAAAGGGACTAGGCCGAAACAAAAATGAAGTTTATTTTACACTTTATATTGAGTGGACAGTTCCTGTGGAGTTACCATGT
>CAIGQQ010032672.1:552525-563644 GCA_903798035.1 Danio albolineatus | reverse complement strand
CATCATGATGAAGAGAAAATAAATCAGTTATTAGACATGAGTTATTAAAACTATTATGTTTATATGTGTGTAGCGGTCCCAAACCAATAAATAAAGCATAAAAACAAGATCCGTGGAAAACAGTGCAGCATAGAGACTATCGCTGCGTTCACGATCACATCCTGCACTATATAACAGGAGTTTCAGCAAGAACACAAATATCACTCTACGTATATGAGATCCCACTTGCTTGATGTGATATTAATATGTGAACACACTATTATGTTTCATTTCCTGAAAGGGTTTGTTCCCAATCTAACTGTTATTTTACTTACTGTTTGAGCATCTTCTCCTTTAATAGTAGTGGGAAAACCTGATTGAAGAGCATATACCGCCACCTGCTGCACAACACTGGTATGGCAGCTGACATAAGAAGGGGAACAGAAACCAGTTACAGAATTCTGGTCTTTGAGAGAGTACTTTCAGAACTATAGTCTACATTTGAACATCAGTCCGCTCTCTAGCGCTCGAGGTCAGTGTACATGAATATGGGCACTAATAAGCTCGGTTCACTACACATTGACACACACAGAGTATGACAACAGAGCATCCACATTTTAGAACATCACAAATGGAATTTATTAACAAAAGCAGAATTTTTTTTCGTGTACATTTCTGCTAAATAATTTGATTGTTTCATATTGTTTCATTTGATTGTTTCATATCAGCAGCAACATTTCAACCGTTACACTATTAGAAATGTTTGCTAGGTTGTTCTTAACCTGTCTAGCTATGTTTGTTCATGTTAAATAAACCTTGTAAATAAAAGCTGTGTCTTTAAAAAAAACATCTCTCGTTTGTTGATGTTTGAGGATTTAATTAATGTTTCTTATTCTCAAAAAAAAATTAAGTTTGTTGTTGGTTCAAATTACTTATTTAAAAATGAGCTAAAACAACTCTTCTTGTGTTTTTTGTCACAATTGAATTGTTTTATGTTCAGTCCACTTAAATTTGTAAAAACTAATAAGTTAACTTAATTCCTTCATGTTGTCCCAAACAAATACATTTTTACAGCATATAGCGGGCATTGATGTTCCCTTAGTGAAGTCTGACAAACTAATTTTGAGAGGCGCATGTGATATGATTGAACGCGGCTGGTCTCTCATCAGTAATCAGCAATAATTAAATCTGATTGATCCAAGCCTATAAATCGACCGATTTCAACCTACTGCCTTATCTTCATTTTGGAAGAACCCCCCCTTCCACCCCATATCCTCCGTTTCCTCCTTTTACCAGGGGGAGCTCTCAACACCTACCTGATCTTGGACCCCCTTATATGCTCATTGACCAGGCAGGCATCATCTCAGAGCTCAGGGTTCTTTCCGGGGACGGCATGCCAAACCTGCTAATAGCGTCAAGCATATCTAAGTGTGAACTTTAACAGTTCGTATTGAGACTTTTCAGGGAGTGAGCATTTTAGTACACTTGAGGAATTTTGTGATTGAGACAGCACTTAAAGGGGACCTATTATACAAAAATCACTTTTATAAGGGGTTTAAACACTGCAAACCATGTGTGAGTATATTCAGTAAAATGTTATTTATTAAATATTTCATAAACACACTTCATAAAAACAGTCTGATGAAACACTTTGACATTTTCTCTTCGTATGTGTCCTTGAGGGAGAAAGTCCAGCCCGTCTTTTGCAAAGAGCACAATCTCATTTAAATTTAAAGCGACAGTCACCAAAATGGCACAATTTGGATCAAAGCCTGAAAGGGTCAGTTTCAGAGAGCAAGAAAACATTATTTGTGTGGCATTTTGAGCTGAAACTGAAACACACACACTAAAGGGACATTTTGTTTAAAAAGCGGCATATTTGGTCCCCTTAAAAATGGTTGACTCCCTGATTAGTGCCTGACTACTGATTGAGATGCACCCAAGGTCTAAAATCAACAACTATAACACACTATTCCAATCATGGGACCAGTTAAGCCCCTTTTACAATATGTAAAATAAGTATGTAATGTCTCTAGAGTAGTGAAGTTTCAGCTCAAAATAACACAAACAATGTTTTATAGCTCTTTGAACCTGCTCCTTTTAGGCTCTGATGCAAATGTTGTCACTTTAAATTCAAATGAGATTATGCTCCTGGCCCTATTTTCAGAAGAAGCTCTCGGTGACGTTCTTGTTGTAGGCTCTAACATTGTCAGACACAAGAGCGACGCGCAGGTCATTCCAGAAGAGCGGCTGAACTCGTGGGTTTCTGGGCCAGGACAGAACTGACTTCTTGCAGAGACGCTTTCTCATCTGAAGGTACTTGAATTTGGGGAAGAGAAAATCCAGCAGAACCAGAACAGCAACGTCCACTTTCTCATCCAGAAGTCGCTGCTGAACTAAAAGGAAGGCTTGACGTACTATTCCACTTGCGTCAGAATATCCCCCGGGACTGGTCAGCACAAACACAGTTTTTCTGCTGCTGTAAACAGACTTGTGCAGATTCTCAATGCACGAGACTCCAGGTATCCAGTCACGCTCCTCTAGGCAAAGTCGAAAGCGCCATCTCCCCCGGTTCTCCAACCTCACAAGCATCTCCTTGTAGATCCAATCCCGGACAGCCTTATTACTGGTATCGAAGACCACGAACGCATCATACTGGTTGTCCGTAGGGTTTCCGATTGCTGGAGTGTGCCCCCGGTGTCCAGTCCACAGAATCTGGATTAAATACCACAAGTCCCACCCGTAGAGATGCTTCAGGAGGGGAATGCAAGTTGCTGCTAGTGTCAATAGTGAAGTACAGAGGAAAGCGACTCCTCCGAATATCTCTTGGCACGAGCGAAGGTCTACCGAGAGGACATTCACGCCGGCTAATGACTCCGGGAAACCGCAGTGAACCTGTGTGGTGAGATGCGGCACATCCAAATCGGTTTCTCTAAGAAATTTGGCAAATCCTGAAATCACACAACTGCAAGTAAAAGGGTTGGCGTGTAGCACAAGTTTGCAGGAGGACTTATTTCCATGCAGCCCACCAGGAATGAAAGTACAACCCTTGTGGAATGCCAAGGGGAGAGCCTGAACGTCAATAATCTTCAGTTGGTTGTTGTTGAGATTGAGGTTTTTAAGGTTTACTGCCTGACTAAGGAAAATCTTCGGGATTGCAACCAGTCGGTTGTGACTTAAATCCAATCCTGTGAGACGGAGCTCAAAGTTAATATTAGGCAAGTACGACAGCAGGTTTGAACTCAGATTGAGGTAGCAGAGTTGTTGGAGAGCTGAGATGTTTGCCCACGGGAAGTAAGTCAACATGTTGAAGTCGACTCTGAGAACTTGGAGACTTGGAGGCAAGTTCACGATCACCTCCGGAGAGAGAGATTTGAGCTGATTTTCAGAGATGTCCAAGTGCGTAAGGTTGGTGAGTCCTCGAAAGAAGTTGACGTATTGATTCCGCCAAGAGTCCCACATTATATCCAAACGATTTCCTGAGAAAATAAGATACTTCAGAGAAGCACTGATGAGGATGTTTGAGATGCGGAGACCAATGTGATTGTTTGCTAGACTTAGTATTGTAAGAGACGACATGTGCGTGAGGAATGTGAACTGATGCCCCATTCCCTTCATTACAAAGTGGAACTCATTATTGCTGAGGTCAAGAGCCTTTAGGGTGCCACTGACTTCCTGAAAGGCCCTGTCGGAATACAGGTCAATACGGTTGTACGCCATATTAAGGTAGGATAGTTTGTTTAGATGTGAGAATTGGTGGCCGTTTAGGGTTTGACTGATGTAGTTGTAGGACAGATCTACGCATGCCACTTTCTCCATGCCTCTAAAAGTGCTTGCATTCAGCCATGGGATGTTGTTCTGAGACAGGTCAAAATATAAGCTTTTAGAGCAGATTTGTCTTTTGAAATGCCACATGGAGAAATAAAAAGAACAGTAGTCTGGTTTAGAGTCTTGCGTTTCTGTATTCGGCATGGGGAGATCTTGCATTTGGCGGTTGGATTGTTCACGGCCATGGTTTTCAGGGATTTGGTATTCTGCTTCAGAAGTGCATGTTGAAAAGCACGAACTGAAGGCGAGCATGTTTTGGGAAAGATCCACTCTTCTTAATGTTCTCAGCTGGCTGAGACCGTCAATGCTAATGTCGCAGATGAAGTTCATGCGCAAATCTAAGACTTCAAGGCTTGGAAGTTTGACCAAAGGCGCAATGCTGCGGTTTGACAGCTCTTTGAAGAAAAACCCACTCAGGTACAACTCTCTCAGAGCCGCCATCTTCTCCATGTATGGCGACAGAATCAATTCAGGAAAGGTTTTCAGGGGTTCGTAGTTGTAGAGAAGATTGAGAACCACAACATTCTGGAGCTCCTCGTAAAAGGTGCCATTTTGGATGGTGAAGGCTAGAAAGTTGCTTGAGAGATCTAACTCCTGGAGCTTGTGTAGGTTTATGAAGAGATGCTGAGGAAGAGTGCGAAGCGAGTTGCCTTGCAGATGCAGACTCATCAGGGAGTCTCTCTGATTCAAAAAAGCATCCCGATGGAGATCAAGGGATTGGTTGTTTGGACATGGGAAGCAGGGATCAGAAGCGTGATCGCACCTTTGGCAGTTCCACCCCAAGTTAAGATGCCGCAGATTTCTGAGACGTGCAAAGGACTGTTTATCGATGCGTTCGATTGTATTCTCTCGCAAGTCTAGACTTTCTAGCAAACCTGGAAGGTACGAGGGAACGGCAGACAAGTTGTTATAACTAAGAGTAAGGTTTAAAAGCTCAGGAAGATCCTGAAACACACTTGAGTTGATAAAGTAAGGTTGATGGCATGGGTTTGCGTAGAAGCAATTCTTGCTGAGCAGCAGCTGTTTTAGTTGCGGCGTCCCTAAAGGTTTGACGATATGAAAAATATTGTTGAATTCCAGTCCCAGGACTACAAGCTGCTTTGGTAGAGGAGGAATCGTCTTCAAGCTGTTCCCTGCCAACTGGAGGGACGTGAGGTTTCTCAGCCCAACAAACGCATCAGGGGCGATATTCACGCTGCATAATGGCCATCTTGCCTCTTTAAGACGGTCTGATATGCAGTTCCACATCAGGCTGAGATACTTGAGATTGGGTAGACCAGAAAACGCATCCCCTTTAATGCGGTGTATGTGGTTGTTATTCAGGTTGAGGGATATAACTGAGGGAGAAGTGAACCTGGGGACTCTAGCGAGACGTCTGTGCTGGCAGTCCACGTTTATGTGTCCATCTTTGGTGGAGTGACTTTCACACGGATAAAACTGAGGATGTGAAGCTGCGATGAGGTGAAACTGATTGAGAAGCAGAATCAAGAACATCATTCGTCCACACATGGCCTGGAAATGAGAACAAGAATATCAGAAATGTCTGCAGAGTTTAATTATTAGCTTTAACTTTTTTATAATGCTGACTGATACTGAGGCGCCATGGTGGCGTAGTGAGTAGCACGTTCGCCTCACAGCAAGAAGGTCGCTGGTTCGAGCCTCGGCTGTGTTAGTTGGTGTTTCTGTGTGGAGTTTGCATGTTCTCCCTGTGGTTGCGTGGGTTTCCTCCGGGTGCTCCGGTTTCCCCCGCAAGTCCCAAACACATGTGGTACAGGTGAATTGGGTTGGCTAAATTGTCTATAGTGTATGAGTGTGAATGAGTGTGTATGGGTGTTTCCCAGAGATGGGTTGCAGCTGGAAGGGCATCCGCTGCGTAAAACAAATGCTAAATAGGTTGGCGGTTCATTCCGCTGTGGCAACCCCGGATTAATAAAGGGACTAAGCTGAAAAGAAAATGAATGAATGACTGATACTATTATGACTAATTTTGTTACTTAAATTAAAATAATCTAATATTCATTCATTTTCTTGTCGGCTTAGTCTCTTTATTAATCAGGGGTCACCACAGCGGAATGAACCAGCAACTTATTCAGCATGTTTTACGCAGCGAATGCTCTTTCAGCTGCAACCCAGTACTAACCCATACATACTCCACTAAACCCGCCATTTTGTGTGCATGATTGCACATACAATTAAAGTAAAAAAAGATAATAAGAGTTCATTATTTATTAATAATAAATATTATTATCACATATTTTTAAAGTGTCCTGTTTTATATTTTCTTCTCAAAGCTAAAAAGAAAATTATTTTATGCATATTAATATACTTTTAATGCATGTAAAATCACTTTTTCTTTTACATTTAACTGTACGAGGACACTAAAATGGTCTCATATGTGACCCATAAAATAATATTATGTATACAATGCGGTTGAATGCTTGATTCTGATTGGCTGATGATCACTCTAAGGTGTTTGGTCATTGTCAGTTAACGCACAGCTAAAGTAGTTCCGGCAGGTTTAGAGCGCATTACAGCTCCACATCACCTAGCTGAATGTTATTTCAAACAGTCAGAAATCACATCAAAACACAACAGAAGGAGGAGGAGGTGAACTTTAGTAGTGGGAATCATAGTATAAGCAAAACAATGCGCTCCAGGCCATTGAATTAGTTGAAAATAATGCTTATCATTTCTTAAATGTGGGTTAATGATGAGAAATCTCCTTTTAGAGTTCACACATCACATTCAATCAACAAAAATGGTTTGATTTTCCACTGTAATGTTTTAAATAACCTTTGAAAAAAAAATTAATAATTAATTAATAATTCATCATTTCGCAACCGTATAACACACTCATTTCAAAATATAAGTTATTCTGGGCTCTACTTTTCTTGCTGTATTATATCTTTAAACAAACTGTCCCACACGATCAAACTATTTGATACCTTCCCTATCATTTCCCAATACAAAAACAATAATAATTCTAACAATAATTAACTTACCAAACGTTTGCAATCCAAATCTGACAACTCCACAAGGCAGCGTGTCTTTCACATTCACAAGGGGAAGCAAATAAACCAAGCAAGGCTAAGGCGATATATTCATATTAACGTAGTGAAGATTTGATGGAAGTGAAAGTCAGTCTATCAGGCGAACAGATCGAGGAACAGATGTTCAGAAGCGGTGAAGCATGTGATGAAACAGGGAGTCGCATTAGCTATTTCTGGTTATCGGTACTGAAAATAAAACTGACGTTCCAACAAAACCAAAGTCAGTAGTTTTTTTCCAAGCACTAAAACAACATTTGCATTAGATTTATTCATTTCTTCGTGCATGGTTTTAGCACTTTAGTTGTAGCTCACACTAGTGCCCACACTACACAATGTTCTCCCAGAGAAGGTACAAACCCCCATCGCTGGGGCAGTACCTTATTATGGAACAGAGTTGTACCTTAAGACAAAGAAACAAATGTGCACCATTGCAGTTTGTACCTTTAAGGGCATGATTTGCACCATGGGAAACCAAAATGTACCCTTGGTTTTTAAAACCTGCAGATCCATTATTGTAGCTTCATCAAAGGAACAGATCCGATCCATGAAGGTACCACTATAGTGACAAGACACTTTGCACAGTCAAATGTGCTCCTTTAAGATTTATTAAAAGGCGTTTTGCTTTATCCAAAATGCATCAGTTTATTTTCAGTAAATATAAAACATTGAATATATTTCAAACAATGTTTTAAAAAAGAGTTTCTGTTTGTGTAAATGCACCTTTTCCATTTAGAATAAAGAATACTTTAACACACTCTCAGAAATAAAGGTACGCGAGCTGTCATTGGGGTGGTACCTTTTCAAAATCTACACATTTGTACTTAAAGGGTCCATATTGGTATCTCAAAAGTATATATTAGTACCTAAAAACTTTAAGAAGAACACTTTTGTACTTTTTAGGTACTAATATGTACCCTTGAGGTTTTAACATGGACCCTTTAAGTACAAATGTGTACCTATTGAAAAGGTGCCACCCCTGTGACAGCTCGCGTACCTTTATTTCTGAGAGTGCATGAATCAAAACATCTATTTTTCAAGAGTTCACACTTAGCTGATGATTTGATATAAGCTTGTTCGGCATGCTGTCCAGAGAGAGAGCCCTGAGCTCAAGGGATCCTCGAGCCCAGGGCTCCCTCCCGTTCGTAGAGCGAGAGGGGAGTTTTAGCTTAGGTAGCTCTCAAACTCCCCGTCTGCGGCAGCTAAGGGAAACAGGAGGAGGAAGGGAGTTAGACCAGAGCCTGAATTGTTTAATCTGTTATGAATTATGTATTTCTTTGGATGGTGGGAGGAAAGCGGAGGACCCGGGGGAAACCCACGCGGACACGGGGAGAATATACAAACTCCGCACAGAAACGCCCACTAGCCTGGTGAGGACCAGGGCTGGCAGTGTTCTTGCTGTGGGGCGACAGTGCTAGCCACTGGGCCGCCGTGCCGCCCGATCTAAGAAAAGGAGGAGAAGGGGAGGAAAGGAGGGTTTTCTCCCATACGAAGATAGCTGTGGACTGGAACTGTGGTTATTTATAGTAGAAGGGGAATCATATGATTGGGAGATCGTGATTAGATAATGTGAGACCAGCCGTGGTAAATCGTAAGCACGTGATCCTCTCCAAATTAGTTTGTCAACAAACTTCACTTTGCTAAACATTTGACAACACTTTCACAAAATTGTTACAGAAACACACTCTCCCATCTACAATATAAGTGTTTTTCTCCAGTTTTCACACACCTTTGTAATCACTTAATATTCATATAATTTACTTAATTATAAAATAGAAATAGAATCATAAAGAAGTATTGTATCGAGATCTGCATGATGTTGGATTAGTTTTACAATACTGAAATGTCTGCATGAACACTTATGCAGGACTTCTGCCAGCTCACGTGCGCAGTGGAAAGCAAACGCCAGAAAGTGCGGATATCAATAATGCAAATGTATTTATTAGAAAATGCTCACCAAATGTTTATTAAAAGTGCCTTAAATGTTTAGTTTACATACCTATAGTTTTGTTCTACCAGTTGTGTGTGTTCTGGAACTTAATAATTATTGTTTATGAGTATTTAAACATGCTTTTAAATGATGATTTACGTTTTAATGTGGAAATTATTCATTAAATCACTTTGCTTTTCCAGTAATGTTTATTTTTATAGATATTGTAATAAAGGAGTTGTCCAACACTTATGTGCCTTTTTTATGAGAACAAGTGTGTATTTTCAATTCAGTTGTACCATAAAACGATCAGAACAGCATCATAAGAGGTATTTTCTGTACTATATGAGGTACAACTTTTACAAAAGGTACAAAATTCGTACCATCGTGTACCTTTTTTTCTGAGAGTGCACTGTGATACTGATGTTGGGTGAATTGAAGGTGAAATGATTAAACCTTTGGGTGACACTTTATATATTTTTAAAAATTTTTTGATTGGGTTTAGGGAAGGAGGAGGGTGGGTCAGTCAATTGGTCAGTCGGTCAGTCAGTCAGTCAGTCAGTCAGTCAGTCAGTCGACAGCGGCCTCTGGTGGGTTTACACGAGAACAGTAGGTGTGAATGGCACTCGCGAGAGAAATTTGAGATCTCAAAAAGCGTACACAGCGCCCTCTAGTGGATTCCCGAAAACAAACACTGTAAAAAGACGTACCTCACGGGATTTATTTTTGTGGCCTCCAGAAACATACATGGGATTACGTTTTCAGAATGAGCCTGGGTTGATCAATTCCGGTAATTTTACCATAAACCAACATATCAACCATTTGGTAGAGGCAGATATTTTAGAAATGATGGGATGTGTTGAAAACAAATGCATCGAGTGTGTTAACTGGCAACATTAGGAGTTAAGAAATGCAATCTAAACATTATTTTCTTGGTGGGGTAGTTAAAGGGTTAATATTTAATGACATTTTAATGACAAATTCAGGTTGTACCACTGAAGCTAAAAATAATAATGACGCTGTTAATGGATGACACAATTATCCGCTTGTTCAGTGGTGACGTATCGGCGACGTATGGAGTACTGTTTCCGGGTCTAAGCCGCTACACATTTGAATGGAGAAAGTGGTCGTTTATGACCACTGTTTAGTCCTATCACACATTAAAGTGAATTTTATATAAAATCATGGTGAGCACGACAGACTCTGGGCTTGCTGCATTACAAATACCAAAATATTAACAATTTATAAAAAAATTACTCACTTTCTGCCCATCGGATATTAAGCATGGATATATATATTGCGATCGTCCCTGTATGAACAGAGTAGGAGTCTGGTTCGCATTGCCGGCAATAATAAACAACTTTATATTAAATAGTTTTAAAACTGTATACTGCACGTATTTTAAACCCAAAGAGTATAATATGAAAGGAAGCCAGTGGAGGTTTAGCTCAGCATTACAGAAAGTCTGAAGATTTTATTGGAAACAGTGCAGACAGTCACTTCGTCCACATCCCAGAGAATAACCATAACACACAAACCAGAGCGCCATCAGGACCAGTCAACACCTTGGCACAAATAGAACTAAAAATATACCTAAAACAGGGAACACATTACACAAAAGGGTGTTCACAAGACTGTCACGAAGCCTTTATAATCAAGATATGAATGTGAATGACACTTCATGCATGCTTGTGACTGTTATCAAGCGTCATTTGCTCAGTTGTGTCATTTTAAACGCAAAGATGACATTGTTTATTATGATAACTTGAAATAATTGCATCACAACCGGTTTCTTTCTTTGTTATAACATCTTGATGTTAGCAAGACAGCAAAATTGTCATAAATCCGTCATAAACATGATTGTCATGAGGCATCATAATTGTCACAAATTCAGCTTGTGCCACTGTAGTTGAGGTCAAATATACATATTAATGACGCTCTTACAAAATTCAAGACATATAATGCCTCATGGCAATCATGTTTATGACAGATTTATGACGAGTTTTGTTGTCTTGGTAACGTCAAGTTGTCATAACAAAGATGAAGACAGGTTGTGATGCATATATTTATGTCAAGTTACATTTAAAATGACATAACTGAGGGAATGAAGCTTAATAACAGTTGTCATAAGCATGCATAAAACCTCAGGTGTCATATCATGCTTATAAAGGATTACTGACACCACTTCAAGTAAAGTGTTCCCCTAAAAACGTAAGCATTAACGACAGAAAGCATTAAAACAGCTCAAACGTGTCTGATTTCAGCTCTTTTGGTGTAAATGAACTTTAAAGCAAACTGCATCTGATCATTTCCATCACCTCTGAAAGTGTTTCTG
>CAIGQQ010032672.1:488877-527028 GCA_903798035.1 Danio albolineatus | reverse complement strand
CGTTTCTTTCATTGTTTGTGTTTTGACCAATTTGCTGCGCGTTTCTTCCGTTGTTTGTGTTTTAACCAATTTGCTGCGCGTTTCTTTCATTGTTTGTGTTTTGACCAATTTGCTGCGCGTTTCTTCCGTTGTTTGTGTTTTAACCAATTTGCTGCGCGTTTCTTCCGTTGTTTGTGTTTTGACCAATTTGCTGCGCGTTTCTTCCGTTGTTTGTGTTTTGACCAATTCACTGCGCGTTTCTTCCGTTGTTTGTGTTTTGACCAATTTGCTGCGCGTTTCTTCCGTTGTTTGTTTTAACCAATTCACTGCGCGTTTCTTTCATTGTTTGTGTTTTGACCAATTTGCTGCGCGTTTCTTCCGTTGTTTGTTTTAACCAATTAGCTGCGCGTTTCTTCCGTTGTTTGTGTTTCGACCAATTTGCTGCGCGTTTCTTTCATTGTTTGTGTTTCGACCAATTTGCTGCGCGTTTCTTCCGTTGTTTGTGTTTCGACCAATTCGCTGCGCGTTTCTTCCGTTGTCTGTGTTTCGACCAATTTGCTGCGCGTTTCTTTCATTGTTTGTGTTTTGACCAATTTGCTGCACGTTTCTTCCGTTGTTTGTGTTTCGACCAATTCACTGCGCGTTTCTTCCGTTGTTTGTGTTTTGACCAATTTGCTGCGCGTTTCTTTCGTTGTTTGTGTTGTGAGAATTTGTAACAGGTGTGCTGTCAAATTGATGAAGATCGTTTCTTAATCTGCTGGTGTTTTTTGTTATTGCATGTGCTTTCTTAAATTGCAGCGCGTTAAGCTCTCTCGGCCACCGTAAGATACTCTCGGATCCGGTGTTTAAATCGATTTAATTTAATTTAATTTAGTTTAAATACTCTGACAACCATTTTTCTCAGCTGAGAGAATCATTGCATAGAAGGTCTGAATTAAAAGTCCTCTGACCAAACGTCTATATATATATATTTTCCCTTTCTTTTTTTAATCTGGAATGATTACAAATGTTAATGCACACACACTCACACACTCACACACACACACACACACACACACACTCACACACATCCACGCGTACCATTAGAACACATAGCAATATCAACGTATTTTTCTGTTGTCGTTTGTTTTGAACATGCAATCTCTAACATTCCTCGAAGCTTATTTCACCCACTTATTATTATTTTTTTTAAACGTCTCTTACTTAATTATCTCATAAAAAAAACATTGAAAACAAATCATGGCTTCGACACCTAATGTGTTATTATATTCATAAGAGACTGGGCATCACTTTGTCAATGAGCGTACAGATATATTACAGCTTTACAGACAGATATCACTCTATATCTGACCACTACTGTAAAAACATCAAACAAGTTGTGCTCTTCACCGGCTGACCACCGTCCGACTATTGCTTTTGATCTATTTTTTTAGAACCAATAATAATTAATAAACAATAAACAAACCCAACCAAAATATATAGATATCAAATAAATAACTTGTAAACATGTGACCAACAATGGAATAAAAAAAGCGAAATAAATCAATTGATAAATAATTCAAAAAATATAAATAAACTTCAAATTTGTTTCGACTATATACAAACGATGTGAGAACAAAAATATAAACTGTGAATATAAAAATATGCTGAACGCTCTACGAACCTAGCAAGGCGGCAATCGAACCAAAATAATAATAATAATAATGCACAATATTCCAACTCACCCATCCCGTATACAGTGGTTGTAAAAATACCCCATCTGCAGCCTGAGGACGATTTCGTAACACTTTGGAAAGGACGATGAATTAAAAAAAGACCTCGTATGGGTCAGAACCTGACATTGTCTGCTGTGATGGTGGTCTGGCGGGCGTTTCTCTCGTCTTCCGGAGTGCACAAATCCGATATGGTGAACAGTGTAAGGTCTGGATTGCATGCATTCCGAGTCCACTTTACACTTGTGTAGCACATAGCAAAGAGAGAGAAGGGAGAAAGAAGAGACAAACAAACAGGGCTTCTTCTTTTTCATTCTGGAATGTTGAGTTAAAGGACTTAGCATAGAGATGTGTTTCAGTTTAACATGATTTCTTTCTTTCTCTTTTTTTTTTAGTGTGGAAAAACCTATGAAGCTTCTCTTGTTGTTCGCTCGTTTGTTTCGTTCCTGAGAGGGGAGTGAAGAGCTGCTGCTGTTGGGATCAGCGCACACAGGCCGCAGGCTGGGCTTCTGCGACGAGGGCTGATCTGCACGTGGAGATTCACAGTACAGCTGATCGACCTGTTTGTTTTGATGACGGGAGTCTCCATCCAGCGCTCGCTCCGTCTTCTGTTCGCTCTTCTGCAGGCCAGACGGTGTTGTTTTATTATTCTGGCCTCGCTGTTGGGGAAATCATCTGGGAACAACAGTGATGCAGGCGTTACTTTATGAAGGACAGGTTTATTCCAGATGAAGATGCTCTAGGTCAGTGGTTCTCAACTGGTTTGGCCACGGGACCCACATTTTTACATGGTCATCAAGCCGCGACCCAAATTTTTAGGAAGTGAAGTTTATTCATAAACAAATTTCGAGAGGATCACGTGCTTATGATTGTTCCCAGCTGTTACAGCTTCAGCTAATGACCGATTATCCAATCGAATGATTCCTAACTCTATATAAATAACCAAAGTTTTCTTATCTCAACATCTTCGTCTTGAATAACCCCCCCACCCATCCACTTCTACTTTCCCTCCTTTCAGATGGGTGACACGGCGGCCCAGTGACTAGCACTGTTGCCTCACAGCAAGAATGCCTCTGGTTAAGTCCCTACTAAATCAGGTGGCATTTCTGTGCGGAGTTTCGCTTGTTCTCCCCGTGCTCGCGTGGGTTTTCCCCGGGCTCTCCGGTTTCCTCCCATGGTCCAAATAACAAGCACTAAGTTACTTGAAAGCACAATTGATATTATAGCCAAGCTCTTAACGAATACACCTCTCCTCAGTTCACCACTAGCTGGAAATAAGCCGAGGGGGAGTTCATCGAGATCTACCTGAGCTCAAACTCTCCTCTCGCCCTGCAAACGGGAGGGAGCCCAGGGCTCGAGGATCTTATGAGCTCAGGGCTCTCTCCCGGGACAGCATGCCAAACAAGCTTCATTATCAATCATCAGCTCAGTGTGAACTCTTGAACTATAATTTTAGGAATTATAATTAATTTGTATTTACAAGTAGTGACAGAAAACTCATGAGAAAATCAGCAAGACTTACAAATAAACAATATTTTGTTGCTGACATTTAACAAAATGTGTCAAATTATAGAAATATTACAAAGTAAAAACGACAAACACTGTAAACAGCGGTTAGGGTGAGGAAAGGTTGTTACCATAAACAAAACTGAACGGTTAATAAAACATAAACACTAATCCTGTTGAACAGAACAAACCAGCACATTGTAAAATGATTAAAATATTCATAACCATTTTACATCTAATATGACAGCAATTATAAACATCTGTTTCACTGAACAGTAATGTGGGAAGATAATGAGAGAACTGAGGATGTGCTTTACTGATGTGATAAGAGTTTCACAGTCAGGAGTGATGGTAGACAGTGCTACCCGAAGATCCTGCTCTATGTACAACCTGTTCCTCTGCTTGGACTCAAGCTGCACCAAGGAAGAGAAGCCACTTTCACAGATACGTAGTTCTGAATGGGTTTGATCAGACTCTTACATCGCGAAAACTGGGAGAGGCTTACTTCACAATTTCTGTTTCAGCGTCTTATCATATGACAGCTCCACCTGCTGACTCTCTATCTTGCTCGGCAACGTGACGCTTTCCACGTTGATTCCAAAGGGATCGGTTGTTGTGCGCGCATTTCAAAATAAAAGTCCGGTATACGCAAAACAAGTTAAAAATTAAACTTTTGTTGTTTTTTTGACCACACACTCCGCGACCCACTGAAAATGTTCCTGTGACCCACTTTTAGGTCGCGACCCACCAGTTGAGAAACACTGCTCTCGATGAAGACTCTCAGGTTAAACGGAGAGATTAGCATTGATGCTTACGGTCTGGCTGTCAGAGCGAGCAGGGTTGTTGTCTTCTGTGAATGATGAGCCGGACCTTCAGTGGGTGGAGTCCTGTGATTCCTGTTCTGGTTGGCTGAAAATACACACACACACACACACACATGCATGAATGCACTTATGTATACTCACACATACAAACATACGCACACACATACGCACAGGGGCGCCGCTAGCAATTTTGGGCCCCATGAAACAATATGAGGATGGCCCCCCTACTACCAAGCTAGCTATCCAGACTCTTTGTCTGCAGTGTAGTTATACTGACCTGTGCATTTTATTATTGATTTTGTCCACTGCTTATCAGTATTTAGTAAGAGAACGGCCATGACTGTAGCTAGCAGATGATTTATTGTTCAAATGTAAATGTAGTACAAAAAGAGGAACAGAAATCAAATATTCACTGAAGATTGTACATTTCTAAACACACAAAACACCAGTGTGTCACTATTTAAATAACTGTACTGCAATAGTGTCTCATACAATGTTCAATACACTGGAACAGTGACAAAAATCAATAAGACACAGAATTATATTACAGTGAGACCCATAAATAAGCCGAGACCCATAAATGATGCTGAGTGCATCATCCGGGTCATTAATGTACACTTATTATTGTAGAGTTTTCAGAACGTACTACTTACACTATTTATATATTTATATATTATATATTTGGGACGCAGCTGATGTTAAACTCGAGGACGTCGCTGCTTTGACAGATTACCTGACGATCGCACTCAGAGCATCAACTCTTTTCCCGCTACTGACGGACTGAACCATACAGTGAAAGGAGGGGGGTGCAATTTGACAGTGACAGACACGAGGGGCAGATATAAGCCGTATTTTTATTTTTTATTTCTAATAAATTGTTTTACTTGTAATTTAGAGATACATTCATAATTTATATGACATTACAGTACTGTTATTAATTATAAAGCAGATCTCTGTGGGCCACTAGAGTGCATGGGCCCTTAGAATCGTCCTAACTTTCCCCCCTTAGCGGCGCCCCTGCATACGCATGAAAACACAAGCAGGAAATGTTCATGTGCGAATGACATTGCCACATTGAAATAGTCTATATAGAGTTGCATACACATATACAGGAATTGTATGACCTACTGTGAAATTATGTGTAATTATCTTTTCTAATATTTCCCAAGTGCTGTTTAACAGAGCAAGACGCTACTATACTTTTCCTCTGGAGAAAGTTTCTTGTTTTAGTTTGGGTGGAATAATAATTTTAAGAAGTAAAAAACGCCGTGGACAATATCATTATACTTCCTTCCGATTGGCTTCAGAACAAAACGACTTGCCTAATTACCCTAATTACCCTAGTTAAGCCTTTAAATGTCACTTTAAGCTGAATACTAGTGTCTTGAAGAATATGATGTCATCATGGCAAACACAATTAGCTATTAAAACAATTATGTTTAAAAATGTGATGAAAAAACTCTCTGTTCAACATCACTTGGGAAATAACTGCGCGGTTACATTTCATTAATGAGATATCCATCAACAATAGTGCTGGAATATATCCATGTGACACTATGAAATGAGTGGAGCTAGTGTGTGTGTGTGTGTGTTAATTAAACTGATTCTGTCCAGGCTTCAGGACGTTCCACTAGTCTCTTCTAGCTACTCGTTCCTTAATTAGGGCACCACACATGCATAACTAAGACTCAATACTTTCAATCACATTTGACAGTAAGGTTTCCCGGTCACACGGTGGCGCAGTGGGTAGTGCTGTCGCCTCACAGCAAGAAGGTTGCTGGTTCGAGCCTCGGCTGGGTCAGCTGGTGTTTCTGTGTGGAGTCTGCATGTTCTCCCCGTGTTGGTGTGGGTTTCCTCCGGGTGCTTCCAGTCCAAACACATGCGTTACAGGTGAATTGGGTTGGCTAAATTGTCCGTAGTGTATGAGTGTGAATGAGTGTATTTCTCCAGAAGAAAAAAATATTATCAGACATACTGTGAAAATGTCCTTGCTCTGTTAAACATCATTTGGGAAATATTTAAAATTAAATATTGGCTAATAATTCTGACTTCAACTGTACACAAATGAAACTGTATCAAATGAAAAATAAATCTTTGCAAATCTAAAATAAAATTACTATTCAGTTTTTTATCCAATTGTATGTTGTATTTTGCCACTCCTGTTATTCAGCAGTGTTTAAACTTTACAGTAATTTTATGATTTAGATAGGATTGCAAAGATATATTGATCATTTGATATTAAGCCTTTAACTGTCATTTATAAGAGATTTATAAAGCATGAATAGTCCTCACTTTAGATTAGGTCACAAAACTGCAGGAAGTTGAGTTAATAAAGCATTTATTAACATGCACAGTAACCATTAATATATGCCTGAATAATACAATATATAAATGTTGATTTTAATAGTTTATTAATCGTTTACTAACTCATTCTGAATGATCTTAAAAACCACCAACTACTCTTAAATACAAATGGTTTGTAAATAATGTGATACTTAATTTAGTAATGAAAAATAAATACTTAACAAAGTATGAAAACACAATTATTAAGCACATTATAAATGTACTTATAAGTCAATAATAGAGCATTTGTAGCTGCAGGAATTAACTGCTTACAAACGTTTGTTAATGCAGAGTTAATGCTTAACAAATAATGAATTCACTATTTGCTAATGCTTAATAGATGATTCATAGTGTGTAGTTATTATAAAGTGCTACCGGATTCGGTAACCAGGAGACCCCGTTGCAATGTATAAGTTTCTGAGCTCTGTCTCAGAGCTTATATGTTGTAATGTCTTCCTACATGGTCAGGTATCAAATATTAACTCTGTTGTACAATCTGAATTGGCTTATCTTGTGTAATTATGTGAATTGGAATGGAAAATCTTTGCCTGACAAATAAATGTACAAGTCTTGTTTAAACTCTCATATTTCCTGACAATCACTGACTTAATATCATATAATCTAGTGGTTGAATCGAACTTTCTTTATGGATGAGCATTCAAATTATAATAAACTGGAGTCAGATTAAATTCGGAGATGGAAACGAATTAAAATACGTTTTCATAAGTAAAAATATTTCTTTTCACATGTGCTAAAAGGCCTACATGCATTTACCTTCACCCATACTGTTAGTTCCGCCATTGGACTAATAGATGGACCCTTACACCGTGTTGGTGTGGGTTTCCTCCGGGTTCTCCGGTTTCACAGTCCAAACACATGGGGTCAGCTAAATTGTCCGTAGTGTATGTGTGTGTATGAGAATGTTTGGATGTTTCCCAGAGATGGGTTGCAGCTGGAAGAGCATCCGCTGCGTAAAACAAATGCTGGATAAGTTGGCGGTTCATTCCGCTGTGGCGACCCCGGATGAATAAAGGGACTAAGCTGAAAATGAATGAATGAATAACGTTTCTCTTACCAGAACAGCTAGACAGCTTCTCTCCCTCTCACGTTCAATCGTAGGTTGTTTTCTCTTCAATGTAGAACACAATAGGGAAACTTCATAGGTTTTTCCAGTGTGAATGTCCTCTGTCAGTTTAGACACCTTAAACATGAAAATAAAGAAATGAGTCACTGCCAAACTAATAACAATCACCTCAGTCAATCAGTGTCTTTTTAAATGATGCAACTTACATGTATTTGTATTGGGTGAAGAACTATTATATGTTAATTTCGTTAGTTCCACATTAATTACTACATAGGCGCATGGATTTGGATATTAATATGCATTGAAGAGTTCACACTCAGCTGATGATTGATTATAAAGCGTGTTCAGCATGCTGTCCCGGGAGAGAGCCCTGAGCTCATAAGATCCTCGAGCCCGGGGCTCCCTCCTGTTAGCAGGGCGAGAGGGGAGTTTGAGGTCAGGTAGATCTGGAGAACTCCCCTGCTGTAGTAGCTGATGAACAGATAGTGATCGCTCTTCAGAGATAATTACTTACTAGGAGCATGTCTATGGTGCTGATGTGGATTAGTCGATTAACTTAAGCTGCATGTTTTTGGACGGTGGAAGGAAACCGGGGAACCCTGGGGAAACACACGTGAGCACGGGGAGAACGTGTAAACTCCACACAGAAACATCAGCTGGCTTGGTAAGGACTAGAACCAGTGACGTTCTTGCTGTGAGGCAAAAGTGCTAACCACTGGGCCACCGTGCCACCCATCTAGGAAAGGAGGAGGAGTAGGGGTGGAAGGGGGGATTATTCAAATGAAGATGGCTGTGATGTGGAGCTTAGGGTGTTTATAGTGACTCAGGAATCGTCTGATTTGTGAATCATAAATTGAATAATGCAGCACCGGCTGTGATCAATCATAAGCACGTGATCCTCTCCAAATTAGTTTATAAATAAACTTCACTTAGTGTATGGTTAACTGATGATTAATGAATGTGGTACTAGTGTTCATTATTATGTAAACATTACGTATACTAACTAACATAATTGTAAGGTGTTACCACATATTTCTTTACTACAGACACAGTATTGGACATTAAAAAGCATGGCATGAATAACTGCACCCACCTTTACCTGCACCTCACCACAAGGAGGTGAACTTCTTGCCAAATCCAGAGATGGCTGCGATAGGGAAATTAAAGGAGAAAATTGAAAGATTTATTTGCTATAAAAATATAATGAAGATATAAATGTGTCACTTAGATCACCCACGAATGAAAATGTCCTGCTAATTAACCACAAGATGCACACTATAAAGCAGGCATGTCCAAACTCGGTCCTGGAGGGCCGGTGTCCTGCAGATTTTAGCTCCAACTTGCCTCAACACACCAGCAAGGATGTTTCTAGAAAGCCTGGTAAGAGCTTGATTAGCTAGCCCAGGTGTGTCTAAACTAAACTTTGCAGGACACCGGCCCTCCTGGACACCCCTGCTATAAAGCATTCGTAAAATGAGCAGTTTTCTGTATTTAATGATTGATGTTTTTATATTTTCCTCATTTATTTCTGCTTTTGAACTGCATTATGGGAGCTTGATCTTTACTCCAGCAACTTTTGACCTTGAAAATTTGTAAAAAGTTACTTTTCAAACATTTTTAAAGGTTTAAAGTGACATACTGTCTGTGTTGGTGTTGAATATCACTATTGTGGATGTGCACATCGTGATATCATTGCTGAAACTGTATATTGTGCAGCCTTAGGCCCCGTTTACACTTGTGCGTTTTCGTTTTAAAAGTTTTGCTACGGTTGCTCCATCCGTCCACACTACTCCGGAGTTTTGAAGCCCTGAAAACGGAGTGTTTTGTAAACGCTGGAGAGGCCGTGTTCATCACAACAAACAGAAATGGTGAAGAGGAGGAGGAGTCTAAGGTTGTAATAACTCTCCACTTAACTCTCCTTTTCCCCATCTCTCTGAATGGCACGCCTACTTTACTACATCCAATCAGCTCGCAGTAGAAAAAACAAGCCACGCCCACTGTTTGTAATTTGATATTCCTTTTCTCTAGGAAATGCATCACCATATGAAAAACACTCCTGATAGCTGTCAGTTCATTTTAGACTTCAATAGTGAGGGATTGGGGATACGCACCTTCTCCTAATTTGCCGGCCTGTTCTGCAGCTCCTCCAGGCAATATTTTGGACAGCATGCTGTCTCCGTCAGGACCCATCTGACCTGCGGCTGCGCTGCCGATTCCTGCAGGTCTGGGAGCAGCTTTGGACCCTGGAGGATTATTATAGAGGAGAGAGATTTAGTTTAAACACACTAACAGACACACTAGTTGAGTCCCAAATGCAACCCTGGCTCACTCGGAGATATGCACCCAGGGCTACATTTTTGAGAACCGGCAAAAATATCTTTTCTTACATCCACTAGAGGGTGCCGTGGACATTTTTCATTCAATCATTCCTCATTCAGGGGTCATTCATCATTCAGCGGATGCCCTCTGAACTCCACACAGAAAGAGAAGGTATAAACGGAGGTCAGAGCAAGATGCAAGGAGGTGGTCCTTGAGCTCCAAGTGGGCTGTACAAACCTGTAGGTTTATTTGTTTAATAACTTGTGCATGACACAGAGTCCAATATTGTGCTTTATGAATGTCTAGACCTACCCCAATGCTATATCCAACCTCACAGTAACCTGAGGTGTTTTGTCAATAACTGCTCCACCTACGCCACCTAAACCCCACCTGCTTGTGGTGTAATCCCTCCCACTTGGAGGTCTCCGTGCTGCATCGATACCTACTTGCGGTGTAATCAGTGCTTAATTTGTGAATTGCGAGGTCCCAGAACAGATCGGGGTAACGGATCCGGCATGTTACCAGAAGGAGAGATGTCGCGGACGAAAGTGAAGAGGGTTGGGGAGTCGTGGAAGAAAGTGAAAGTGAACAGCGGACGGGGGAGGAGGGCGGTTGATGAGGTTTTCAGATTTGCAAGGTGACGGATTCGGCGTGTTCCGGCACAAATTAAGTCCTGGGTCTGGGTTTTGGAAAGGGTCTGTGTGGGTCAGTCCACACCAAGCTGATATATTATACACAACAAGCTGACTGCGCCCTCTGGTGGATTTACAAGAAATGTGTTTACACGTATGAGAAACTTATTTGAGATTCGTCAAAAATGCATATGGCTCAGTGGTTGGCACTAAGGCTTTACAGGAAGAAGGTCACTGGTTCGAGTCCCCACTAGGGACTCAAACTCACCAGTCACACCTGAAAATCCGTCCATACGGAGATAAGAAGTCAGTGATATCGCCTACTGTGGGTGGTTGGTGTCGTGGACAAAAGTGAACAGGTGAGTCGCGGAAGAAAGTGTAAGTGAACAGTGGACGGGGGTAAAATCGATAAAATGAGGTGCCGGATCTAAGTTCAGAGGTGCCGGTGCTGGATCCGCCGTGTTCTAGCACAAATTAAGCCCTGGGTGTAATCCCTCCAACTTGGAGACCTCCGGGCTGCAGCAATGCAGACTTGCACAGAAATGCCAACTGGCCCAGTGGGGACTCGAACCAGCGACGTTCTTGCTGTGAGGCCACAGTGCTTACCACTGAGCCACATGCATTTTTGACAAATCTCAAATAAGTTACTGGGGCACTTTTTCTCATACATCGCATTTCTTGTAAATCCACCAGAGGGCGCAGTCAGCTTGTTGCTGTGTATAATACATCAGCTTGATATGGACTGACCCACACAGGCCCTTTCCTAAACCCAAACCCAGGACTGCCGGAACACGCCGGATCCGGCACCTCTGAAATCTGATCTGGCACCTCATTTTACTAATTCTCCTCCTCCACCGCCCTCCTCACCAGTCCGCTGTTCACTTTCACTTTCTTCCACCCACTCCCCAATTTCATGCACGACATCTCTCCATCCTCGGATAACATGCCGAATCCGTTACCCCGATCTGTTCCGGGACCTCGCAATTCACAAATTAAGCACTGCCCAAACCATAGTGTTTTCTAAAGCAAACTAGAAGAGAAAAGCCAAGTGTTTTTAGTTTTTTTTTGTTTTTCCTGGTTTCTATAACCGTCCTTCATCAGACTTGAACACCTATCTAGTCTAGTCTAGCTACTGAGCAAACCAGTCACACCTGAAAAGCCGTCCATACGGAGATAAGCAGTCAGTGGTATCGCCGCGTAACATTGGTTTTACACATTAAATGCAGCCGTTACAGTATGTACCCGCAAGCACATATTTCTCGGTTCTCAAAAATGAACACCAGGGCACATTTTTTCATTCACAGTATAGTTATTGGAAAATGTTTTAATGGACGTGTCTGACTCAAAGCTGGCTGTTCCTCTGAATACTCTGAGATATTTCACAGCACAAAGCAAACATATGAAACGCGCATGCATTTGGTCAGATATTTAAAAGCAAAACATAATATCCTGTAGTTTTAGTAAATCTAGGCTATGTCGATGTTTGGTGTGTGTATGGCATAATTACCTATCCCGGTGAGCGGAGGCTGGGCTGTTTTGGCAGGCTGTCCGGGGACTGCTTTTCCTCCAATAGCAGTGGCAGGTGTGGGCTCTAGTTTAATCGGCTGGAACAAAAGACAAATGGTCATAAAATACATAATACATAAAATACCACTCATATCTTACAACTCTTAAGTTTTAATTGAGTTTAAACTGTATGGTTTTACATTCAATTTCTAAAAGAAAAACCTAAAATAGATGATGCATATTACTGACACACTTACTTTAAAATAACGCAAACTAAATTGACTGTAATAATTTACATTTTAAGTTGATGTGTGTAAAGTATAAAATAAATGTAAAATATTTTCAAGAGATCCCCCTTAGCTGATGATTGATAATAAAGCTAGTTCGGCATGCTGTCCCGGGAGAGAGCCCTGAGCTCATAAGATCCTCGAGCCCGGGGCTCCCTCCCGTTTGTAGGGCGAGAGGGGAGTTTGAGCTCAGGTAGATCTGGAGAACCCCCGGCCCTCCTGCTGCTTAAAAACTGCTATGAGGGTATGCTGCTGGTGGAATTAGGGTATGGTGCTGATTTGTTTAAGTCAATTTACTTATGTCTAGGACCACACGGAATCTGCGTGCGCAATTTTTATATGATTTATTTACAATACAGTTTGTAGAGTCATATTTTCTGTCATTTAGATATTTTATATGAGAGACTTAATTTGTTAACCAAATTAAGTGGATCTAATTAGATTTGCACTGTAAACATTAAATAAAAGTCAAAAATGGATTACTTTTTGTGTCATATGCTAAGATTTTAGTTATGATACTCACAAAATCATTCCGCATAAATCAGCAGATTTTTAACAAAATTTTGCGCAGAAATAGCAAAAACTGTCTGCAGATTCCGTCTGGCCCTACTTATGTCTCATGTTTTGGACTGTGGGAGGAAACTGGAGGACCCGGGGAAAACCCACGCGAGCATGGGGAGAACATGAACTCCGCACAGAAATGTCAACTGGCTGGGTAGAGGCCCAAACCAGAGGCATTCTTGCTGTGAGTCAACAGTGCGAACCACTGGGCCGCCGTGCCGCCCTAGAGAGGAAAAGGGAGGAGAGGGGGTGGAAGGGGGGATTCTTCAAGACGAAGATGACTAAGGTAAGATGCTTTGGTTATTTATACTAAGATAGGAATCGTCTGATTAGTGGATTGTGCATTAGCTTGACTCTGGGCCAGCCGTGTCAATCATAAGCATGTGATCCTCTCAAAATTAGTTTACAACTAAACTTGACTAAAAATAAAACTGTAATCAATGAAAGTACAAATTTACACATATGTGTAAGTAAATAAACCGACTCGATAATGGGCTAAAGATTTGCCGAAATCTGTGGAGTATAGCAGCTAGAACAGGGGTGACCAACCCTGCTCCTGGAGATCGACCGTATGGCAGATTTCAGTTGCAACCCATATGAAACACACCTGCCTGTAATTATCTAGTGCTGTTCAGGTCCTAATTAATTGGTTCAGGTGTGTTTGATCAGGGCAGGAGCTGAACTCAGCAGGAAGGTCGATCTCCAGGAGCAGGGTTGAGCAGCTCTGAGCTAGAACTTAAAACATGAAATACAAAATGTTTTAACTTTTATTTAAGGTTTACGATGTAAATCCAGATAGATACATTTGTATGTAAAGTCTACAAACTGTATAGTAAATAATTCATATTTACATTTGCATCTTAGTCAATAATATCGCTGAAATTAGTATAAAAACTGGACAAATAATTATTGTAATTGAACAGACTCGATGATTTCTGCACACAGATTCTGTGTGGGCCTACATATTGGGTATGGTTTGCAGTTGCGCACCCTCAGAATTCAGAAGACATTGTTTACATTAGCCAAAGGAACCAAACCTTGATCTGTGTGTGCACCAAAAATGTAGTGAAAACACCCTCTGTGTCTTGTTATATTCACTTACTGCAGCTGGGGATGTCTGTGCTGCCGAGGCGGGCTGTCGAGGCATTGGACCAGTTTGGCCAGGTTTGGCTTGCAGTTGCTGGGCTTGCACTAACTGTGGCTGCACTGCACCTGCGGTGGACGTCTGAGACCCGGGCCTGGCAGCTGAAGTCTGCGCCTGCTGTTGAAGCTGTGTTCGCTGTCCTTGCTGCCCATCGACAAGAGGCTGGGAGACGCCTTGCCTACTCGAACCCGAAGGTCCACTAGGACCCTTCTGTCCAGCTCCAAGAGATCCTGGCTGCCTAGACGACGAGGGGTGATCCTGTTGCTTCCTACTCGATGACCCTTGATGGTGGGAAGATGATTGCTTTCCAGAACGGGAGCTGTGATGATGGCCTGAGGTGTCACGGGAATAATCTGAGGAGTGGTAGCCCTGAGAACGAGAGTCCCCCCTCCTCCCTGAAGATGACAAGGAGCGGGAGTCATGCCGAATGGACGGATCCTTCGAGGAACGAGACGATCGAGAGGAACGAGGCTCGTCTGAGTGGCGCGAAGAGTGCCGACCGGAACTCCCGCTGCTATGATGGCGGTGCTCTCGAGAGGAAATGTGGCGGGTGTGACCGTACTCATCTTGAGGCCACAGATCTTCTGGTGGCTCGTCGTAATCGTGATACGTGTGCTTGACATGGCCTCGTCTCCCAGAATGACCAGTGCTGCCGTAATGACGAGAACCACGAACATCCCGCGGCTTCTCAAACCAGTCCGTCTCCTCTTGGCCAAGATGGTACGCTTTGGAAACCAAAAGCAGATCACAGTCAATCTCGATGTCTGATGGCGAAAGAGGATTGCACACTGAGATCATGCAAAAGAAAAAAAGAAGAACAAAAAAGGCAGACTTAAAGAAAACGCATGCAATGAATTTGAACTCAATGTACAGCATCTAAGACAACCGCCTAAAATGAGATATTCAGGTAAAGTCAAAACCATTCAACATCACACACAAATGAAGCACCTTGGAAAGGAACAAGAGTGGGGGAAAGAAAAGTAACGAGACCACACAACACCTCATGCAGTTTTTGGAACTGAGCACGACACTGAGAGTCAGTTTTACTGAAAGCTGCATGTTGCCTGAAGACAAAACATGGGCATGCACTTGCTTTTCACTGCTTTACTTCATCTATTCACTCTCTTTCTCTGGGTGGGTGGGGGATGTTTAAAGTGGGCAGTAACGCTGGCATTCAGCTCCCAATTACCTTCGCTGTCAGAAACAGCACAATGCATATCGTCAATTATATACATATCATCTGGTTTGTAGACATGGGTCCGCGGAAGATCTCGAATATGGTCCTGCACATCGGGTAGAGAGTGACTCGAACCATATGAATTTGATGGATAGCCGAAAGCCCTCTCAACACCCATGAGCTTTGTCATGGCATAGGAGTTCTCCTTGTCTGAATACTGGGATTGCAAAGTGGGGCGCACACTGTGGCCATAGTTGCTGTGGTATGACCGGTCTGCGCGGTCCCGTTCATATGATCTGCTTCTGTAGCTCCTCTCGCAGGGAGAGATTTTGTCCATGCCATAACCAGCTGAACGGGACCTGCCATAGCCATAGAGACGATCGTCATTATAGTAGTCCCGCTGTGGACTGTAAGTACTCCGTAGCGCATAGATGCCATCCTGAAGTTTATAGTACTGGGAGCCGTAACCGCTTGTTGTGGAGGTGCTCATGGTGTAGGAGGCCAGATCAGCCTCCACATCATGAGCTTCCTCGATTGGGGAAAACTTGGACATCTTCTGTTCAGCGCCTTGTTTGCGATGTTTGCTCCTCTTGGAGGACATGACGGCGGAAGGGCACAGGTTTTTCGTGGAGTGCCTCTGTGCTCCCCATGTAGGTGCCGAGTGACTGCAGTCATCATAGTAATATGACGATCCCCCACCCATGCTACTGCTTCCCACTACCCGGCCATGCGTGTTTGCCCCTTGTGCTTGGTAGCTGCAGGTGCTCTTACCCCTGCCATGATGCTGGTCGTACAGATCTGCATCACGTTCATCCTCCGGTCTGCCAAAGGAGCTCCCCCCTCGAGTGTGAAGTCCATCACTTCCATATCGTCCGTGACCCTCACTGCGATGTGAGTCTGAACTCGTGCCCATACCTTCCTTGGTCAGTTCGCAAATGTCATCGATCATAACATAGTTCCTTGGGACACTCTGCTCTAGGTTGGAGGATCCATATAAGCCATCACTGGCGTACATAGAGGGGCTGTCCATTGAGTGTATATGGTCAGATAGTGTTGTCTGGCCATATGTATTTGTAACAGCGGTGTTATATTGCCCATAAGAGCTAGCTGTGGTTACTGTATATCCATAAGTATTTGCAGCAGTTGTTGTGTACTGCCCATAACTACTGGATGAGATTGTTGTGTATGGCCCATAACCAGAAGGTGCAGAGGTTGTTAAAGGCCCACCGTATGTATTTGAAACAGTTGATGAGTAGGGGCCATAAGTGCTTGCCATGGTTGTGCTGTACTGGCCATAAGACGGACCCAAACCAGACTGGCTGTAACTGATATCTTGGGCCGTGGTTGTGACTACAACTGTGGGATTGCTTATAACTTCATAATTAGTGGGCATTTTGTGTTCAAGGTCAGCAAGTGATGTCTGTCGTGGCTTTTGGTGGAAAGTGAGAGTGTCTGTTTGTGGTTGATAGGTACTTGGTTGACTGACCGGATAAGGGGGTGCCTGGCTTGGGTATGGTGTATTGTGGGTTGGATAAGGAACTGGACCCGTAGGTGGTAAGGGAGCCTGAAACCCGGGTTGGCTTGGCTGTGCTGATGATGGTATGGAAGTGTCTGCTGGATATGGAGGCTGGCTCTGTGGAAAGACTTGCGATGGAAAGGACCCTTGGACCTGATAGGGTAGGGTTGGATAAGTCTGTAAGGGAGTGGGCTGGGGGAGAGCTTGAGCTTGGGTCACGGACGGATAGGGAGGTTGGTTGAAACTTGTGCTCTGCAATGTAGAGGCCTGTGGGGTAGGTACTGTTGGGAGACTTTGGGGGTACTGGTACGACACAAAAGATGATGTGGGGGGAAACTGGGCAGCGGTGTTCAGCTCACAAGTAAACTGGCTGAGAGGGGCTGTGTTAGGTCTGGTCATTAGCCCGTTGCTCTCAAAGGATGAGGCTGCAGCTGACAGGCGAAGATTGTTGAGTTCGGAGTCTGACATATAGTCTCGCGAATCACCCATGCAGCGCAAGTAAGCTAGATCCCTCCTGTCTCTCTCCTTCGCCAGCGTTTCCTTTCGTTGTGTAATGCCCAACTCCAGATATCGAAGCTTGGCATCAATTTCCTTTTCCTCCTCCTCCAACTCAGCCTGCTGTTTACGTAACTTTGTAGACTCCTGTTCAACAGCCTTCAGCTCATGGGTCAAGTCCTTAAGTAGACTGGTCTTTGCTGCTAAACGAGAACCCCCCTTTAGAGATGGCAAAGAGGGCACAAGCATGTGAGATAGGTTATGGGTGACCATAGGCAGCTGTGTCTCATCCGGTGGAGGGCTGGGCAAGGTCCTCTTCACCTTCCTTAAGAGGGAGCTCTGCTGTAGGGCTGCCAGCTGCAGAGACACAGGGCCCAGGAAGAGTGAAAGAGCCAGGACCATGAAATACAGAGGATAACACAATGTTATATATTAGAGTACCACACATAACCTCTAGCAAAAATCAAAATACAGGTTTTATGTGAATTAAAACTAATATAGTACCTTCCTGCATATTGTCAGACATGCTCTTTTGCTGTTTGGTCCTATATACAGCAATACAATACAGTGTATTTTGGCTATAACGATTAAGAACACAGAGTTTCTCTCAAAATCAAGAGGAAACATTCCAGAACAAGCAGACAAAAAGTGACAGAAACTAATGTAAGGATGATTTACTTTAGTCATGAATGCAAAAAGGTGCATGTGAAAATATATTATCAACCTATATTCAGAATACTGTACCTGATCTTAGCAGAAAACAACATTAAACATAAAAAAAGACACCAACAAACTAAATAGAAACACTAAACCAGAAAGTTCAAGTGACAAAATGTCAATTTTAGTATCTCATACTTGCAGACCTAGTATTTCGTATCACATTGCAACATCATACTCCAAAAAGATGGTTTCAGTTATTCAATTTTCTGGTACATATATAATAATATACATAATATATTACATGAATAAAACTGTACTACTATTCTATTTTAAAAAGATTAATTTGTCCAAAGCAAGCGCAAGTTTAGAATCAAAAAATGAACTACCCATACCTGACTCTGAAGGGCTTGCTGTTGATAAAGTGAAATCCTAGCCTTGGTATGTTCATCTGTAGTGGGACTGAGAGGCTTAGGGTCTGACATAGATCTCTGGATATTCTTCATTGGGCGAGGAATGGCCTGATGTCTCTGTGATGGCTCGGCAATACAGGATTTCTGCTGTGGGGTGACATGTGCTTTATTCAGCCTCTCACAAGAAGAGAATGATGTGTCTATGATGCGTTGTGGAGAAGAAAGAGGAGAAACGGGGGAATACAGCACCTGTGGAGATTTAGGTTGTTGCCGGATCAAGCTGGATAGAGACTCATTATGCAGGTGATGCTGCTGGTAGCCAAACTCCAAAGGATCGGGCCTCCGCCTTCCGAACTTCACAGCATTCTGATGACTTGGCGAGAGTGGATCTGCTGAACCAACTAAATGGACACTGGTGGGACTGACAGTGGTAGCGATGCTTATCTGTGGAATAACTATGCTTTGAGACTGAGTCTCAGGTTCAGTTTGGCAAGCTAAGCTTTGACCCTTCTGTGTTCTCTCAGGACCAGAAATATAGTGGACAATTTCAACCTTGCTAGGATCTGGTATAGTGGCATGTATGCTTGGGGATCCTCTAACCAGCTGCTCTGTCTCTGTTTGGCAAGAACAATCTCGAATGGTCTGTATGGCAATACTGGAAGATGCTGTCTTAATAGATGAAGGCGTATAATGTGACTCAGATTTATGGTCTATGTTAGATTCAGCAGAATGCCTTGAGTAACGGGAACGTCTACGTCTAACTGGCTGCTCCCACTCTGCCTTGTCTTCATCGTCATCTGTCTGTACGCTGCAGTCAACACTACGCCTAGTCCTTCGTCTTCTTGATACTAGGTATCTCTCCTCTCCATCTTCATCATCTGTTTGCACGCTGCAGTCTACAAGCCTCTGAGGCAATGGGAACATTGTCACTTCTCCCTCATTTCCATCTTGCAATCGAGGCATAGATCTTTGTTTACGCATAGACCTAATTTCTGCCTGATCTTCGGTATTTCTCAAGCATATTTCTGACGTAGAATTTGGTAGCGATCTTACAAAAACCTGAACGTCATTATACAATACGTCAGAGGCTAATTCCTGTGGCTGAATAATTCTTCCAGATTGATCACTGAGGATTTGGGTATTTGCACTGACTGTCTTTTGTCTCTTTTGTTCCTCGAGCTGCTGCTGCAACTGATGCTGCAAAGATTGTATCTGATCAAGCTGCTGTTTCTGTTGAGCTAGTTGCTCTCTCTGTAGAATCAACTGGCTTTCTCTCTCAGCTTGCTGCTGCTGCAACACTTGCTGCTTTATACTCTGCAATTCCTGAATCTCACGTTGTACTAGTACCTGCTCCTTTTCTCTATGCCTCTGCAACTCTGCACGCTCACGCTCAAGATCTTCCTGAAGCCTCAGTTGACGCAGCTTTTCCAGTTCCACTCTCTCTCTCTCGATTTGCAAAAGCTGTTCCTGCTGTTGATGGACCTTTTCCTCAGTTTCGTTTTCTTGACTTGGGGCGATATTTCTAATAGCAGTAGGAGTAGTCCGACCTCCTTGAGATGATGGGGGTGGCTGTGTTTTGGGAGCAATAGGGTGACCTTGCATTGGAGGATATGATTGAACAGATGATTTAGATTGTGGTAGTTGATGTTGTAAAGGAGGTTGGGTATTCGCCTGAAGATGGGACTGAGATAGATTTATTGGTTGCGCTTGGACCTCAGGTTGGCTCATTGCCATGGTCATTGGTGTTGAAATGGGCACAGAAGTCTGTGCAAAAGTTCCAGCTGCTGTTATGCTGACTGGAGACTTGCCAAGGTACAATGGCGCATCTTGGACTGTTGTGATAGCTGGAGACTCAGGTACTTTTGCAGATGTTGTAACAGGGAGAGGATTAGGTGTAGGACATTGGAAAGGTGCTTGCCCAGTCCTCGGAGCTACTGGCAATCTGGTTAAGCTCGCCAAAGGTACAGGTGTCATATTCGGTGTAGGATATGGTCTGTATCCCCCTCTTAATAGAGGCCTTAGCACAGAAGCAGGCTGAGTTGTTATTGGAACTGTGGATGCAATAGGTGTGTTTATAGTCGAATATATCATGCCATCTGCTGATCTAATAGCTGATGGATACATGGCTCGAAGGCTAGCTTGTCTTGCATTGATAAGATCAGTTAGAGCTTGGCTATGGGAAAGAGGCTTTCTGTCCGGGCTGTACTTGAAACCAAGTCTGGGACCTTGAGGAAGATTAATCCTACTCGGTGGACCACTGCTTCTTCCAGTGCCTAGCTGTAGTATATCAGGGTTACTACTGTATCTATCTATTGAGTTAAGGGCTGCACACATGCGACTTATCTCCCTGGCAGTTGTAGCACTGTACTGAGCAAGATTAGACTCTGCAAAATCACCTGAGAAATATCCATAATCTGAGTTAATGTTGGTCAGGGAGCTATACCTTCTAATTGGTAGATCTCCAATATCACCTTGACGGAGGTCAGTGAAAGAGCCATACTGAAGCCCCATTCCAAGGTAGCCTCCATCATACCCATCCTTCATTGTGTCTGTGTATAACTCTCCAGAGGAATGAAAATGCGGATCATGCTTTGCTGAATATGATGACAATCCTGCCTCTGCAAGGTTAGTTTCAGACATTGATGGCTGAAGCCGCCCAGGGAGTGGCAATGTGTATGATTTAATTGTGTAATCTTGGTAAGTCTGTCCATCTTGTCGCAAATCAAGTTGCTGATAATGCTGTGGTAATGTGGTTGGGGCTATTGATGATTGCTTAGAAGCCTCATCTGTGATTGGTTTCTGAGAGAACGGACCACCCACACAGCTGCCACCAAAGGGAAGATTGTAAACCACGTCACAACAAGTCACTTGATTTTCTGATTTTATTTGCCCTGTTAAATTCATTGCATCCTGGCCTTCGTCAGGCTTGACAACTTGTGTGATCGTAGCTCCTTGCGCAGAACCATCAATTTGGACCATCATCACTTGAGGCTTGACATTTGCTAGATTCATGATACCTGTGTCTGCTTGCTTTGTCCTAAACTCAAGAGGACCACCAACACTATACACATCAGATGCCATAGCTGGTGAGATAACATTAACTTCTGTGGCAGTACTTGTCTGAGTGACTAGCATGTCTTTTTTGAATAGAGGTAGTTGGCTAGATATATTCAAATTGGCAAAAGAAGCAGCTTGTTGTTGCTGAAGCTGATGATGTTGCTGAAGCTGTTGCTCAAGAAGTTGTTGTTGTTGCTGAAGCTTTTGCTGTTGTTTAAGTAACTGATTTTGCTGAATGCTAAGGTCTTCAAGCTTAGCATCAATCTTTGGTATTGATGGATCAATTGGGGGTGGCTTATTTGCTGCTAGGCAAACTACTGTTCCCATATCTTTGCCCAAATCAACTCTGCTTTCGAGTGGATCACAATAGAGCACAGGGTGTTTGGGTTGGGACATGAACATAGATGCAGCTACAGTAACACTGACCGTAGTTGCCGTTGATGTCACAACATGCAGTTGCTCCTGTGTATTGAGGTTCATTATCAAGGGCTGAATAGTTGTGGATTGACGAATGGGACTTCCTTCAAGGGACCCAGAATATTTTCGAGATTCTGTAGCTAAGGATGTCAAATCCATTCCTTGGTCAGTCATGATAATGGGTGTTGGCTTTATGCTAGTTCGTAGATCTACTACACTTGCACTTTGAAATCGTTGTCCTTGCTCTATTCTTGAAGTACCAGGAACCGTTGAAATGCGACAAAGTGATATGTTTTCCATCGACAGTGATCCACGTGTGTACATGCTTGCGGTGGTGGCCATGCTAGTTCCGACATTCACTTTTTTAGCTCTATAGTTCTTGTACAAGCTATGCTGAGGAGACTGTTCGTGCGGTGGCGTATCAGGAGGGCTGAAAGGAGGTGAGTAGGCATCAAATGTTGACTGGCGGCTAAACCTCGTTGGCGAAGACAACGGAGATGTAGCCGTGTTAACTGTAACTGGTTTCGATGGACTTGTGGGCTCAGGCTCCTCTGTTCTAATCATATAATAGGTATCTTGAGTGGACTGCTGTCTAAAAAGGCCTGGTGTAACCACTCCATGTGAGGTCTGAGTGCCCTGTGCCATAACCGGAGAGGTGTGAGAAGCGTTCCCAGAGGAAGCTAAGACAGAAGGGCTAACTGTCTGTGTTGAAAACTCAGCTGTTCTCCTAGAAGGAGACCGTGTTGGACTGTGAGTAGGAGATGAAGATGGAGAAAGGGGTGGGCTCCTGTCATGGTAAGCATAAGACCTAATTGAACTCGGGCCAGATTCAATTCTAGTTTCTGAGGATGTTGAACTGTCCCTCATCTGCACTCCTCTGCTGATTGCCATTTTCCGTGCGGCGCTTTCCCTCTGGTTGTAAGCCTGAGTGATTGCAGCAATTTTATGAGACACATTTGAAACACTAGTGGTTGTGGTAGTTTGCCGCCCATATAAACTGGGCTGTGTTGTGGACATTGTTTGACTGGCAGTAGTTTGAGAGACAGTGACAGTATCCCTGGCATATACTCCATAAGCAGCAATAGTTGTGGCAGCAACTGTTGGCGTAATTCCGTTTTTACCAGTTTGATTTCTAAGCCTGTCTTTAGGCCCATCTTTTGAGAAATGTTGAGTTACTCTGACATCCGGTATCCGTCCTGCTGTCCCGGTTTCAGAAAAGGATACAGGTGCTGAGAGCTGGGTGGGGCTTGTTCCGGGAGTCAGTAAAGCATTGCTTTGTTCCAGCAACTTAGCAAAGGCTGAGCCTGTATCTAGCAACTGCTTCTCATTGTAGGAAACATCCATCTCCATTTGGTCATCAAGCTGCTTTGAGATGTTTTGTGAGGTCTGACGGATCTCTTCGTAAATATCAACTGTCTCCTCGTTCTCGTAACGCATATCATCTTGATCGTTATAATCGTATTCATCCTCAATATCTTGTCTATTTCTAATGTCTGACTCTTGATAGGTGGCTGTGCTGTACTGCTGTAAAATCAGAGCTGGACTTGATTGCTGCTGTGTCTGCTGCTTCTGTTGCTTCTGCAACATCTCAGCTTTCCTCATCATTTCTTCATAGACTTCTTCGGCGCTTTTTAATTTCTTGCCACTCGAGGAAGTAGTTACAGCAGCAGTAGATGACGTAGTTTCAGGCTTTTCAGTAGGAGAATAAAGTGACATAAAGGTGGGCAGGTTGTACTCACTTCCAGATTTGTACAGCTTTGATGAAATTTCATAGCCCTCAGCATCCGAGTCAGCCGAAGGTGAATACTCTGAACAGGAGGACCGGTGGAGTTCCTCCATCTCAGCTGCCTGCCTCAACTCCTCAGTTGGAGAAGCATCCTCAATAGGTGACAGATTACTGGGGGGAGTCTTCGATCGTTCTCTGCGCCTTTGTGCTCTTAACTCTTCTTTATCACGTTTTGTTTTCCGGACTGTGCTTCGTATTCTCTGTTGCTCGACTTCTCTCATCTTTTCCTGCTCCCTTAGGAGTTCTTCTTCCTCTCTCAATTCGTCTTCTTCTGATGAATCCTCAATGGTGGGTAGGAGAGGGCCATGGGAGCGATGCCTTGCCTTCCTCTGCTGCTTCGCCTCTTCCAGACGCTGCCTCCGACTGGGACTACTATCACTGTCGTCTTCCATTGAGGATATGGAGGTAGGGGATATTCCAGAGGTGTAGCTAGACGTGGTTGGTGGGAGAGTAGAGGAATAGTCCCCTCTTGACCTTTCTTCTGGAGAACCGGTGAGGCTTTCCATCTCCAGCTCAGGCTCTCGGTCAAGACTCAAGTCATTGTCAGTGCTTAATTCCATGTCTCGACTATAGCTGTTGGTGTTGTTCAATTCTATGGTCTTGAATCTTCGTAAGCCTCCTTGCGAGGCCATGAGGTCCTCTTCAGCTGATCCCTTGTATATATCACTTGTGGTTTTACTCTCCTCCTCAAAGCTACTAGAATGATAAGTGAGGCGACGCTTTTCTTTTCCTGAGTCACTGATGTGCTTTTGAGTCTTTTTTAGCTTTTTGTAGCCATAGCCTTCATCCTCATCCTCGTCCTCCTCTTCCATTTCCTCTTCCTCGTCCTCGTCCTCATTCTCCTCATCTGCACTCATCTCCATTATTTGCCTCCTCATAAACTCCTCATCGGTCATCTCCTCAGATTCCACATTTCTCTTTTTATGGCCGCTGTTCTCCGCTAAAGCAGAAATTGCTCTAAGCTCTTCCTCAGTTGGATCTTCCTCCTCTTCCATGATGCCCTCAAGGTCTTCATCGGAGTCATATTCCTCTGGGCTGATTGATATTGAGCGAGACGGATGCTTCCTAAAGTCGCTGTGTTGCTGTTTTCCTCGCTTCTTGTCCTGTTTTTTGTCCCCATCAGTTGAAAATTTAGACTCTAGCAGGGGACGCATGGAGCTCTCCAGCTTTATCAGCTCAGATGGACTTGGTGGTGTATAATGCCCAGTCAGACCTCTCTCGTTCATCTTCAACTCTTCCTCCTGGATGAGACCAGTAATTTCACTTTGTGAACTGGAGATGCCGTCAGAGGAATAGCCAGTATCACTACAACTCTGTGGGCTTCGAGAGAGGTCTTGATTGCTGTTTGTCTTGGTGGTTTCCTAGAAATGAAAAAAAATACAAAAGAGACACTTAGATATACAAATATCAGCGCACATTATAAATTCAAGTGTTCTGCACCTTCTAAATAAGTGATGGTAACACTTTATTTCAATGGTCCATCTGAGTATTAGTAGACTGTCTACCTAATATCTGCTGATACTGACATTCAACACACATTTAACTGACTATAAGAAACATGTACATTAGAGATGCGCAGATGGGCTTTTATTTCATCCGCAACCGCATCACAAAACTCATCATCCCTCCGCCAAATCCAGCATTAATTGATGGCGCTTTGAAGTGACGCTAAACGATACGAGGACGTGTCTTTTCACTTGATTTGATTCCTCAGTCCTCGAGTCTTTTCCTTGCGTCCTTCCCTCGCATCCCAGAGGGGTGGAGCTAAGACACGAGGAAAGAAAGCAAGGAAAGGAAACGAGACTGCACAAATAAGAAATGAGAAGCACCCTATAAAGCTCTCAGAATATCAGCAGTGAACTCCGTCTGCGATCGGCGCACAGGGACAAAAATAAATAAATAGCCTAAATGAAACGCACTGTACTGTACAGTTTTTTGGTACAACTGCCCGCCACCCGCCCGAATTTAATTAAAATATTATTTTCCGTCACGTCATCCGCCCGATCTGCGGTTTATCCGCGGAGTCTGCGGCTGTAACCGCCAACCGCACATCTCTCATGTACATGTCAACTTACACTAACCCTACCCCTAACCCCAAACTAACAGTCTACTTATAATCTAATGCGAATTAGTTGCAATGTAACTTAATTTCAACAAATGGACCATCAAAATAAAGTGTGACCTAAGTGATACTCAGGCCATTGAGCCTACCTTTATGAACTCTCTATCTTTTAAAGAGAACCCTGGTTATTAAGGCTTGTATGGGTTAATATACCATAAATTAGGTCAAGAACACACCGAGTCAATGTTAAAGAACTAGGGGTGATGAGAACTGACTGCAAATCTATGTGCACATGCTTAAGAGGATGTATCTTTCCATACCCACAGGGGGCAGCATTTGTATTGTCATTCCACAAAGGCAAGCTCGAACTAGTGGTATACAAAGCAGCATTTATGTGCCATTTTCACAGCAATTCTTGCCACCACCAGGGCTCAATTGTTGCCAGAACACCAGTATCCGGATCCAGACCCTCTGAAATCTGATCCGGCACCTCATTTTACCGATCCCCCCCTCAACCTCCCTTGTCCCCCGTCCGCTGTTCACATTCACTTTCTTCCGCAACTCCCCAACCCTCTTCACTTTCATCCGCTACACCCACACCCACCCGTCCTGCTCTTAAACTTCGTCCGCGACACATCTCCATCCTCTGGTAACACGCCGGATCTATTACCCTGATCTTTTCCTGGGCCCAGCAATTCACAAATTAAGCACTGCTCACCACAGATAGATTTGCTTGTGCAAATAAGTCTGATAATCTGATAATTCATCATGATTAATCATTTTTAAATGCAAAGAAAAGTCACCTGGCTTCTTTGTGCCACCTCATGACTTCAGTGGATGTACTCCGTGAGCCACTGGCACTGCCTCGGAAAATAAAACACTAATATGATGCCACATGGCGTGGTGGCTCAGTGGTTAGCACAGTGGCCTCACAGAAAGAAGGTCGCTGGTTCGAATCTCGGCTGGGTCAGTTGGTGTTTCTGTGTGGAGTTTGCATGTTCTCCCCGTGTTGGTGTGGGTTTCCTCCGGAATAGTTTGTGTTTTAATCCACTGTGGTGACCCCTGATAAATAAGGGACTTTGCCAAAAGAAAACTAATGAACAAATATAATGTGACATTGTGCACCTTTACCTTGTGCAACTGTGCATTGTACACCTTTTTAGTCATCAGGAAAGTACCGAAGACACATCATATCTCTTTAGTGTTGTTCGTCTGAAAATTAGGACAAAGAGCTGCACAATGTAGCATTGAATCAGTATTTGGTATTCATAACAGCAGGCAGTGTTAGGTGTGCGCTTGGTGATGCCATAAAAAATGACAGCCAGAATTGTCCGAAATAAGTATAAAATGATGTGAATTTTTAAATTAACGTAAATCTTTCGCTGTTTTCTTTACAACAATACATACTTTCACTGTTTACATTAACAGTCTTAATACTCAGGGTTCGTTCTAAGTCTAAAAATGCTTACAATTAACAAAAACATTTCCTTCAATTCAACAAACAATGGAGAAAACGACTTCTACCAAAACACGCTTACCTCATAGTATTTAGTAATGCTCTGTAATTCTTTCTTTTCGTCTTTAGACATCATCTGAATGGACTCTGTCGTTCCCCTCTTCTGAGCCAGCTTAGTTACTTTATCCTCAGGCTCCTTGTCCAGCTTGGGTGTGTACTCTTTTCTCTCTTCTCCACCGGTAAACGCAGCAGTGATGGACACAGGAGGTGCGGTGGTTGCGGTTACCGCCGTAGACGTCTTCATATCACTTGAAAATGCACTTTGTTGAGAAACTGGAGGCTTCTGCTGTGGTGCCCCTTGCTGTGGCTTGCTGGAAATTTGCTGATGGCGTGGAGAACCCAATGGTTGGCGACTTGGAGATGATGGTGCGACTGGAACAGGATCGAGTCCACCAGACATCAGTCTCTGAGTCTGACAGTTCAGACAGAGCCATTCTTTCTTCTGCAAAACAACAGGGAAAGTGATGTTTAGTGCTTAGAATAATTATGTATTTTATTTTAAATGTATACAGAGATTTTCCTTCGGCTTAGTCCCTTGTTTATTAGGGGTTGCCATATTGGAATGACCCACCAACTATTCCAGTATATGTTTTACACAGCGGATGCCCTTCCAGCTGCAACTCAGTACTGGGAAACACACACTAATTCACACACACTCATACACTACGTTGGGTTTATTTATAAACTAATTTGGAGAGGATCACGTGCTTAAGATTGAACACAGCTGGTACCACATCAGCTCTGCATACTGTACCAATCAGACGAATCCTGACACACTATAAATCACCAGAGCTTTCTACTCCAGTCATCTTCGTCTTGAAGAATCCCCCTTCCACCCCAACTCCTCCCCTTCTCTGATAGGGCGGCACGGCGGCCCAGTGGTTAGCACTGTTGCCTCACAGCAAGAACACCGCTGGTTCGGCCTCTCCCCGAGCCAGTCGGTGTTTCTGTGTGGAGTTTGCATGTTCTCCCAGTGTTCGCGTGGGTTTTCCCCAGGTCCTCCGGTTTCCTCCCACTGTCCAAAAAACATACTACATAAGTAAAATGTATACTTTTAAATAGCCTCTTAAAGCAACTCTAGTCAGATATATCTCAGCACGTTCACAAGCGGGGGGAGTTCTCGAGACTCACCTGAGCTCAAACTCTCCTCTCGCCCTTTAAACGGGAGGGAGCCCCGGGCTCGAGGATATTCTGAGCTCAGGGCTCTCTCCCGGGACAGCATGCCAAATACGCTTTATAATTAATCATCAGCTGAGTGTGAACTCTTGAAAGCCAATTTAGTTCATCAGTTCCCCTATAGCGCATGTGTTTGGACTGTGAAACCGGAGCACCCGGAGGAAACCCACACCAACACGGGGAGAACATGCAGACTCCACACAGAAACACCAACTGACCCAGCCGAGGCTCGAACCAGCGACCTTCAACTCACAGTGTTAACCACTAAGCCACCATGCCGCCCTTTTTTTCCCTAGAATTACTCAGTATATCTTCCTCAAGCAGGGTTGAAATATGTAAAGAGATAGCAAATGATGAGAGAACTTTCCTTTGGCTGAACTGTGCCTTGTAGATCATCAAGCTACAGTTTCAGAGCAGCTTCCCCAATCCTGCCAATAGCGTGTGAACGTGACATAAAGGCCATGAGGATGTTTTCAGTTTGATAATCTTTGCCCAGTAGGTTTATAGTGCTGTGAGCAAATTCGTGTGGGATTCGGTGACCTTTGAGGTCAAGGAGCAACAAAGCAGAGCAACACTCTGAGCTGCGGCTTTAGGACATTTAGCAGCATGCACCAGGTTTGGATTAATTCAGCATACTGTTTGATATAACCCTGTCATTCAGATAAATCATTCTGCTATGCAAAGCTGGTCAAATCATTAAGTGACGTAGGCCGAGGGCTCAAACCCTGCTGGGATCTCCATACGTGCCAGTATGTGTCTCTGAGACTCTCCAAAAGCACAAATAAACACACTGAGACTCTCCTAAAACACAAATACACCTGAAATACAGAAGTCATCATCACTGTTTTCATATATTTAGCGTTGGCATGAGTTTGTGGGATTATATAGAGCAGGGCTATTCAATTAGTTTGTCATGGGGGCCAGTTCATGAAAAGCATCCCAAACGAAGGGCCGGAGAGGTATGACTTGGGCCAGACGGAATCTGTGGACATTTTTTGCTATTTCTGCGGAGTATTTTGTTAAAAATCTGCGGATTTATGCGGAATGATTTTGGGAACATCATAACAAAATAAATTATATATAAAATAAAAAGTAATCAATTCGTAACTTTTATTTAATGTTTACAATGCGAATACATTTAGATCCACTTTTTTTGGTAAACAAAGCAAGTCTCTTTAAAAAAAATCTCTACTAAACTGTGTTGTAAATAAAACATATGAATATTTTCATGTTAATCAATATTTTTGCTGAAATTAATTTGAAAACTGAATAAATATAAATGTACACACATTTACACCAGTAAATAAACAGAATCAATGATGGGATAAAAATGTGCGTGCAGATTCCGTGTGGCTCTAGTTATGACTTGCAAAATGAATGAGGACACAACTGCATATTTTTTTTAAACAAACATTCGAATGTTGTATTTCAAAGCGAAACAAAAGCAGTGCATTGGTTTAAGTAGGCGTCATCTACATTCAAACACAGTCATATGTTTTAAATTGCAAAACAATTATGGATGTTGGTTGTAGGATTATAGTCTGAAGAATAATCATGGTTTCTGGGTTATTACGTCTAATGTAAATTTAAGCTTTATATTAGGTAAGCCTAAGTATTTAGATTAACTGTTGTTATCGTCTGCGTTCACACATACATAATCATTTTAATAATAATTCGTCTGACATATCTTCTGTTTACATTGCACTGAAAGACACACACAACCTCCCCGCTATAGCATGAAAAGTATTCTACTGTTCCGTTGCTCCGCTTGCGCGCGCACATTGACATATTCTACATTAGAAATAACAAACTTGCGCGCGGAAAGGACGTGTTAGTGGAACGGCCCGCTGCTAAAGTTAATTCAGTGTGTGTGCATGTTGGCCTCGGCATACAAGCTCGGAACTTTAAACTAGCGCACAGATGGCATAACTTTGTTTAATTGCAGCAGTTTCGTTCTGTGAAACAAAAACGAGGCGTTGAGAAGCCTTTACGATTAATCAACCGTGACAAATTAAAGCGCAGTGAAATCGGCGAATCGTTGCATCCCTAACAATGATATCAGTGCATTGTATAAAAGGCCTTTTCTGCATATCCAAATGTTTTCAGCTGCCCGCTCCGCTTGCTTAACGTCAGGTGACTCACGCTCTGTGCAGCCTTTTGCAAGTGGAGCAACGCGCCCGCGACTTTCCAGACACACGCAGTAGAAAACACCTCATGCTATAGCGGTGAGGTTGTGCGTGGCTTTCAGTGTAATGTAAAGAGAAGATATGTTCGACGAATTATTATTAAAATGATTATGTGTGTGTGAACGCAGATGATAACAACAGTTAATCTAAATCTCTCCCTGTTTCAGAACAAAACAATCGATCTACAGGTGTAAACGCACCCTAAAACGAGGCATACAAGTGGCTTATAAATAAGTGCCTTATTTATAAACTAATTTCGAGAGGATCACGTGCAGATGATTGCTTTCAGCTGGTCCCGCATTATTCAATTTATGATTCACCAATCAGATGAGTCCTAAGCCACTGTATATACACCCTAAGCTCCACATCACAGCCATCTTCATTTGAAGAATCCCCCCTTCCACCCCTACTCCTCCTCGTCACTGAACGTCACAGGTTCTAGTCCTTACCAAGCCAGCTGACGTTTCTGTGTGGAGTTTACACGTTCTCCCCGTGCTCGAGTGGGTTTCCCCCGGGTTCCCCGGTTTCCTCCCAACGTCCACAAACATGCAGCTTAAGTTAATTGACTAATCCACATCAGCACCATAGACATGCTCCTAGTAAGTAGTTATCTCTGAAGAGCGATCACTATCTGTTCATCAGCTACTACAGCAGGGGAGTTCTCCAGATCTACCTGAGCTCAAACTCCCCTCTCGCCCTGCAGACGGGAGGGAGCCCCGGGCTCGAGGATCTTATGAGCTCAGGGCTCTCTCCCGGGACAGCATGGCAAACAAGCTTTATAATTAATCATCAGCTGAGTGTGAACTCTTGAAATGACATTTATGGAAAGGACACTCTTACCTCCACCAGATGTGGTGTGGGATTGAAGCCACACAGATTGCAGACCTCAGTATGGCACTGGGTGCAGGACCTGTAGTTTGGTGCTTCTGTGGATCCCACATTAAAGGCAGTCTTGCACAATGGGCAGGAGACCTCCGGCTTCTGGATAACCGGCTGCATTAGAGGCTGTTTTAGTGGAGACTGCTGCTGCGGTGCGGTCTGGTGCTGTCCTGCCAACTGCTGTGGTTTTGGGCCTTTTTGATGGTGCATTGGTGATTGCTGTTGCTGATTCTGCTGTGGAGGTTGTTTCTGCAGAGGGGCTCCGGGACCTTTGGGCACTGTAACTCCTCCTGGACCTCCTGTCTTGAACGCACCAGGAGGTCCTGCTGTGGGTTTTGCACTAGCTCCAGAGTTGGGTTTTGCACTAGCTCCAGAATTAGCATCACTAAAGATCACCCTTGTCCCCTGTGCACTCTGGTTCCGGGCGGGCGACGGCTGTGAGGAACCGGGAAGAGGATCGACAGAAATAAGAGTGCTCGCCTGGTTTAGTAAAGAAGCCCCAAAACCAAACAGCTTAGTAAGACCATCCTGAGGTGGTTCGTGGGATGATGCATGATGAGCTGGGGAGCTTCCAGCACTTCGGGTTCGATCCGGTTGACCTCCAATCCGCACCGGAGATCCACGTCCGAGATCCGACTGTGACTGTGCCTTCGCTAAACCAGGTAAAGGCACTGCACCCGGATGAGGAATACGTCCAATTTGGGGACCCCTTTCTATACTTGGTCCCAGTACTTGCCTTTGGGGCTCTGACTGGTAACCTGATTGTAAATGTCCTGCTTGTGGTTGCTCTTTTTGTGTTTGGAGTCCAGTTTGTGGCCCGCTGTGAAATCCAGTCTGGCTTGGTCCAGTAGGACCAGTCTGTCTCTGGATCCCAGAAACAGCTTGAGGTTGAGGTTGTGGATGTGGCTGAGGCTGTGGCTGGATTTTCATCTGTGTCTGCATTTGGGGTTGTATCTGTGGTGTGGGCTGCGCTGAGGGTTGGGTCTTGGGTATTGGGTCAGGCTTGGGTTGATGAGAGGGTGAATGTATCTGCTGCTGACTCTTGGACCGCGGTGTTGTCATGTCCATTCCCAAAGCCCTCTGCATTTGGCAGTTTAGACAGAGCCACTCCTTGACCTGTGAATGAAATAAAGGCAGTACTTAGAGACAGATATAGATCATTCTGATTGTCTTTGGCTTAAACTAATTGGCTGAGGAATAAAAATTAAGATTATTGTGCAGAGTTTAGGCATCTACTGTATATTTATAGTTCCTTTAACAGACTTTGTTGACTATACTACAATGCATTGCCAACTAATTCTCATTCATTCATTCATTGTCCTTCGGTTTAGTGCCTGATTTATCAGGGGTCGCCACAGTGGATTTAACCACCAACTACTCTTGTATATATTTTACACAGTGGATGGCATTGCAGCTGAAACCCAGTACTGGGAAACATCCATACACACTCATTCACACACACTCATACACTACTGCCAAATTCATTCATTCATTCATTTTCTTCCGCTTTTCCGGGGCCGAGTCGCGAGGGCAGCAGTTATAGGAGAGAACCCCAGACTTCCCTCTCCCCAGACACTTCCTCCAGCTCCTTCGGGGGAGATCCTGAGGCGTTCCCAGGCCAGCCGAGAGACATAGACCCTCCGGCGTGTCCTGGGTCTTCCCCGAGGCCTCCTCCCGGTGGGAGATGCCTGGAACACCTCCCAAGGTAGGCATCCAGGAGGCATCAGAAACAGATGCATGAGCCACCTCAGCTGACTTCTCTGGATGTGGAGGAGCAGAGGCTCTACTCCGAGCTCCTCCTGGGTGACAGAGCTCCTCAGCCTATCCCTAAGGGTGCGCCCTGCCACCCTGCAAAGGAAACTCATTTCGGCCGCTTGTATCCGAGATCTTGTTCTTTCGGTCATGACCCAGAGCTCATGACCATAGGTGAGAGTAGGAACGTAGATTGACCTGTAAATCGAAAGCTTTGCCTTTCGGCTCAGCTCCATCTTTACTACAACAGACCGGTACATCGACCGCAATACTGCCAATTTAGTTCATCCAATTCACCTACAGCGCATGTGTTTAGACTGCGGGCAACACCAAAGCCAACTAACTCTCTTTACAGTATAAATGGACTTTCTGCTTAAGATCTGCTGACACTAATGAAAAAACCTATAAGACCCCTTGCAAGCACATGTCGACTTACACTAAAAGACCCGGTAAACTTAAAACAAAGTTCTTCATTCAAGGGGGAAAGGTATATAAAGTCTGAGTGATGTATACTGCAGAATATGCGGTTGTAAATGTGTCACGCTGCATGTTTGTACCCCTAAACACAATAACGGCAGCTGCGAGAGTCACATCTTTACATTGTTTTAGAGATCTGCGCAGGACTCATTTTTAGTCCCGCCTCTGCGAGGTTTTATCCTGCTGTATATTCAGCCTTTGTTCATCTGCTGCCCAACCAGCCGCATTTTCTACCCGACAGTTCCCGCTAAATTTAGATCTGGTTTCCAAAATCTCACGTTTAATTTGAGTACTACTAGAAGACAGAGTTAACAGATTAAAATGTAGGTTGAGCAAGGATTGCAGGCTAAATATCAGTTTTGTTTGCCCTTTTGTGATGAGACATGAGTGCCGCCTTAAACCTGAGGTTCCAGTCTTGTGACTGCTAAAGGGTAAAACGTTGAGGTATTATCACATCACACAAAGGGTAATTTTTTCCCATTTGCATCTACGCATGAAAAAGATTCCCATACATCAGACTAGCCTGATGTGGGTTTCCTAACAGTAAACTGAGCGTTTTCTAATGCAAGCTGAAGGACAGCGCATCTTCACTTTGCTCTCCCTTCTTGGTAAAGCCCACTCTGAGGACCATAATGCATGCACAGACTTGCAGAAAGCACTGGTCATGCGTTCATCATGTGTAATAGTCAGGAGCATTGGCTGTACCGGTGCTCAATAAGAACGAGGAAATCACAGATATGCTGTACTGAAATAACATCGGGACTCTGGAGCACTTGTTAGACCACCTACTCCCGTTCCAATTACACCAGAGTTACCGACCACCACCGCGTTTTATTTGGACATATATTCCCGTGGCACAAGAAATCTGGTCGGCTCACTTCTGCTCACCAAGCACAAACACAGATACACGTGTGTGATTGTTTGAAACCTGTGTCTATCGTCTGATCCATCAGTGGATCTCTCATATATATCATCTCATAGACGGATCAGCTGACAAAGCTGATAAAGAATAAAAGTATCTGTCAAGGCAACGCAGTGGCGCAGTAGGTAGTGCTGTCGCCTCATTGCAAGAAGGTCGCTGGTTCGAGCCTCGGTTGGGTCAGTTGGCCTTTCTGTGTTGAGTTTGCATGTTCTGCCTGCGTTCGCGTGGGTTTCCTCCGGGTGCTCCGGTTTACCCCAAAGTTTTATAGGTGAATTGGATTGGGTTAAATATATCCATCTAAACTGTCCGTAGTGTATGAGCGTGAATGTGTGTGTATGGGTGTTTCCCAGAGATGGGTTGCAGCTGGAAGGGCATCTGCTGTTTAAAACGTGCTGGATAAGTTGGCGGTTCATTCCGCTGTGGCGACCCCAGGTTAATAAAGGGACTAAGCCGAAAATAAAATGAATGAATGAATATCTGTCAAAAAAGTTCAATGCAGTCCTACTTGAATATTTGTGACATCAAATAAGGGTTAGCACAAAGTAATCAGCCAGATAACATTGTCATAAATGTGTAATCTAAAGGCCCGTGGACACCGAGACGTTTTTTGCTCGCGTTTTCGGTCGACGTTTGACGCCTCGTAACTAAATAAAGGGCGTCAATGTGATTGTGCACACCAACGCGCAAAACGCCAGGCGTAAAAGCCTCATTTTTAAAGAAACTCCTCATGCTCGTTTTTTTGTTTTGACACCTCGCGTCAAAACCTTCTCCACCAATCAGATTGGCACTTAAGTAAACGCAAAACTGTCAATGCGAGCGCAGATGCCCAGAGGCGATATGAACGTGGAGCTGCTTATAGCACTGGTGAACAATAATCACGTCTTCATCGCTAGAGCTGCTACTTGAACCATCCATGCTTTGCCGATCACAACAACAAGGGTGTAAACTTCGTTTTTTCTTCTTCTGTGTAACAAGCGGGTGTCAGCTTGGCGCCGCCGTGTGCGCCATCTAACGTCAAGGAGTGATTTTGCGTACTTGTCTGCTCGACGCCAGAGAAAATCGCTTGGCCTTGAATGTGGAAAAACATCTCAAAACGCTGACGATAAACGCTGACGAAAAGCGCCCGGTGTGTACGAGCCTTAAAGGGCCATGAAACACCAAAACACATTTTTTGGGCTGTTGAAAGTCATATATGTGTCCCACGCTGCTATAAACACTATTAGGACACATATAATTAACTAAAAAGTGAAAATTGCTTGTTTTTGCGTTAATTCGAGCAAATTCGTTCTTCTGGTTTGAAACGAATTTTTGAGGCTGCGTCACGCCGTTGATGTCTTTGCATATGGTCCAGCGTGGACAGTGGACATCTCTTCCGGAAGCGAACAAGTTGATGTCACTCAGCGTGCGGCATTATTCATGACATGGCCTTTGTTCAAACCAATCAGAGCGCTCTATTGTGTATGACGCGGAGCTTCATCAATATTTATGAACTACATATACAGGAAGACGTGTTTACCTGTGACAATTTTCAAACGGCAGAGAGACGCTACGTTTTGTCGCCAGCCGAGAGGATTGGTTCGTCGGTGTTGCGTTGATAAATGTGGCGCAACGAAGTTTTTGTTTCCATTTCCCCGAGATGAGAGTAAAGCTCGCGTGTGGACCCAAGCAGTTGGAATACAGTGGTGTATTACCACGCGTCATAAATACGTTTGCAGAGAACATGTCACCTGATCGGTCAGTAGGCGTTTAGTGGTGTTTGTTTGTTGATGAAGATGGCAAAGTTAGTTGGTTTCGTCTGCAATACTCTTTCAGTGTTTAAAGACAGACCTCAGTCAAATGATTAGAACTGTTGCTGAGTTTACAGCACGTTAATATCACTACAGTATTATAGACTGAAGAATCCGTGTAAAGTGTAAACATCTTAATCAAACGATTACTGTCGTGTAGATTTTTCGCCGCATTTAGTGACAGATTAGTCTATACACACACGGCTTTCTGACGCTACCTACCGAGTGCATTTAGTTACCGAGAAATGCAGGATTTATCTTCCTGAAATATGCCGTGCGTTTCAAATACTCCATTAAATATGCACTCCTTCAGCAGTTACTAACATTTAATATCTGGTTTGTCACGGGGGACACGCAGGAAATGTTCCTGAATAAACATTAAAGTGCCAAACTGCAGTTAAAGTCCACGAATTAATAATTTGGCAAATAATTAGATGACTGAAGTCCATGTGAACATAGTCCCTGTCTTTCTCACCCTGCGTCTGTGTGTGTGTGTGTGTGTGTGTGTGTGTGTTTGAAAGTCAGCGCGTGCACAAATGGAAACTCCCATTTATATGCAAAACCTTCCCTCTTTCCCTCCCCCGACACTCCTACCTAAACCGAGCTGGACACGCCCACTTTACTGAGCTTTTACAGACTGTAGGTGTGAAAACACCACGCTGAGACTGGGGGGTTTCGTGGCCCTTTAAGAGATTATATTACTGACGACAACATTTGTCAGGTCATTTGTAATCAGTAAATGAATACGATTCATAATCTACCCAGCTCTGACTGGCACTGTATACCTGTGACAATGAATGACAATTAACCGAACTAAACTACCTACTGCCAAGGCATATTGACACCATGCCAAGTCATATATATGTTGTAAAAAGGGATCACATTTCTTTAGAAGCCTTACCCCTGTGAGGTGAGGGTTGGGGTTGAAGCCGCACTGGTTGCACACTGTAGTGTGGCACTGTGTGCACTTGTTGAAGTTTGGCGACCCGTCGAAATTGGTCAGCTCTGTTGTATTGCACACCGGACAGAGCTTACTGCTAGGCATCGGTGCAATCTGGGGAACGGAGTACGGTGAAGTCGGTGCACTAGTTCTGTCAGGAGACACCGACGGGGAGCGTCCCGTTCTGCTGCTACTGCTGAAGTCCACTTGGAGGTTGCGTCTGGAGGCGTGCTGGCCCGGGCTCTGGTTGGCTCCCATGCCGCCTGCTGAAGCTTGAATTTGAGACTGATGTGTAGGCGTGGTCTGGGAATGTCTAGGACCATCATGGATTTGCTTTTTGTAAGGGTTTCCACTTGTTTGCATTCCTCCCATGCCGAAGTCAGCACCCGGCCCTCGATCACTACCAGCTCCATAGCCTAGTTTTGGACTTGTTGGTGGACCTCCCCCTCCTGCCAACCTAAATAAGGCAAAACAAGAAGATGAGAACTTGAGTATGACAGTTAGGATTTAAAAAAATTAACCAGATACTATTAATACTTGCTTTATAAATGTCTCGTTAAAATGTCTACAAACTAGTGAGATCAGGTTAAATACTATGAAGACTGCTCATTGATTTGCCACTTAGTAGGCAATCTCAGGCTGCATTTACACTTCAGATCTTAATGGTCAATTCCGATTTTGAGACTGTATCCGATGCTTTAGATGACCAGCTTACATCATCTTTTAGAAGTGACCCGTTTCTGATTGTCTGCATTTACAGAGCACACGGTAAAGGCGCAATGATCAGGGAAAAAGAGTAGGTGCTGACTAACAACTGATAATAAATGAGCGCTCTTTTCTCCATTCCTGTATTTAATCTGTTCTCAGGGTTTATTTATTTATTTAAATTCTGTCTGACAGGCAGTGGTGTAAAGTAACTAATTACAAATACTCAGACTACTGTAATTGAGTAGTGTATCTCAGGAATTGTACTTTACTGAGTAGTTTTATATATGTGTACTTTTCCTTCCCCTTGAGCACATGTTTAGTGCAGTATCGG
>CAIGQQ010032672.1:447746-462379 GCA_903798035.1 Danio albolineatus | reverse complement strand
CTAGCATTAGTGTGTTGTGCAGTGTCTGAACAGAAGCGGCTCCTAACAGAGAGAAGTGAATCACTGACGCTTCTGGGTCAGCTTTGCTCACAGATGTAGGTCAGTGTTGAGGAGAACACGCTTAATAGAGGGTTTCTTTAAAACACTGCAGCACAGCTAATAAAGCGAGAGCTGCGCTGCTTTCTCACGCTTACAGATAACAGAGGATGCTCTACAGTGATACATCTGAGGAGATACATTAGATCCGTCCGTACCAAACACAGAACTGATCATCTAATCTAACACTGATCACAGCACAAACATCAGTACAGCTACATTAATACGTTGGGGCGGGGGATATTAAATACAATGATAATGAACAGCAAGAAGGTCGCTGGTTCGAGCCTCGGCTGGGTCAGTTGGCGTTGAGTCTGCATGTTCTCTCTGTGTTGGTGTGGGTTTCCTCCGGGTGCTCCGGTTTCAGTCCAAACACATGCGCTATAGGGGAACTGATCAACTACACTGGCCCTAGTGTATGAGTGTGTGTGTGTGTGAGTGTGAGTAAATGAGTGTGTATGGGTGTTTCCCAGTGATGGGTTGCAGCTGGAAGGGCATCCGCTGTGTAAAACATATGCTGGATAAGTTGGCGGTTCATTCCGCTGTGGCGACCCCTGATAAATAAAAGGACTAAACCGAAAAGAAAATGAATGAATGAATGAAATCAAGAGAAATATCAAATTTAGTAGTTTCGCAGTGACTTTAATCTCATTAGAATGTAAATGCATCATCTTTCTATACCTAAAGATGTTCAGTGACCAAACCCTGAATGGGAGAAAGCGGTTTAATAAAACTGTTCAATTTAAATGCAACAAAATACAGTATATTGACCATATTCACTGAGAAATTAATAAAAAATATTCATTTTCTAAAACTCCATGCTCATTCATGCTGAGCACTTTATAATCAATTTTGACAGATACCTCCGAGTGTGTGTGTATTAACATGATGGTTTTTATTCTGGTTTTAATTAACTTGCATATAAATATAAATATACATACACATACACACATATTGGCATACATGATGTACACATTTATCATATGTCGGATGCTTTGGGGTCAGGATAATAAGAGGTCTACACTCCTCCTCGCCACAAGATGGAGCCATAATCCAGTTCTAGATCTGACCGTAAACAAACATTTGCCTGTGTTTATCCACATGTAAACGTTTTCTCTTGACATAATTTAAATTTATGTATTGATACAAAGCTCATTACACAGATTTACCAGCAGAAGCAATTAAATAAAGCGAACAAATTCACACACAAGTGCACAATAGCCTAGCAGTTTATCAGTTGTAATAGCATTGACTAATAAAGCTAATAAACATATAATTGTTAATTTCTTTACAAGCCATAAACAGAACCAGTGTTTCACTCCAACTTCGCTTTTGAGAGTGCGATAATGAACTAATAAGACGATCACATCGATGTTAGCTTTAATCATGTTTGATGCAGAGACTTTCCTTACAAAAATGTCCTGTGGTAATCCTGTGGTTCTGCAGCAGTACAACATAAATTTACCACACAACCAACGATCAGAGTCAAATATGACAGGAACACCACAGGACTTTCTGTTGTACAGCATCACAGGAATTTACCATAGGATGAAGTATGTGGTTTTTCTGTTGTTTTTTGTGTGGTGATTCCAACAGAGGTAAATATGACAGGAATACCACAGGACTTGTACAGTATCACAAGAATATGCTTATTTTTATTTTGGCTTTTTCTAAAACTTTTTTTTTCTCCGTAAGGTAAAACTGAAGTGTCTTCTGCACTTAGTTTTACAAAGTGACATATTTATTTTATAAATCCATTTATTTAAAATTTATTTTTACAGTGAATCTGAGCCACAAATAGTGTGTGACTATTCAATATAAGTAGCCTAATAAAGCAAAATTTAGCAGGCAATAAAAATACTTCAAAAAATAAATTTCGAGTATCTAAAAACATATATATTTTCATAATGCAAATCAAAACTGAGACACGACAATCCTTTCCACAGCTTTATAATGTGATAATATCAATATATTGAAGAGCCTGTTCATAAGACGTTTTGAATAGTGTATTTACCGCAAAAACATGCAAAAGCATGCTAACATCACTGATTTAAGATAAGACACAAGCCTAATGATCGTGCAGTGCAGTGAGAGATATCTATACTTGGTCAGATTTCTTCATATAATGAAAACTTTAGTAAAGAAATATATATATTTTTTTTAAATAGCACCTAGAGTCTAATAACATTAGAGTCTAATGTTAAAGCTAGCTTGTTGATTGCTTTTTAAACTCTTATTTTGTGTGGAAAGGTCTTAAAAACTAGTTACTAAACAGGATAAATCCTCTTCATTTAAGAAAACACTGCACAATTTTTATATATTTATTTATTATATTTGTGTTTGTGTGAATTTTGTCCTGTACATTTACCATGACAGACACTTCCTTCAGTCTCTCTGAACGATGAAGAACTGCTTCCCCGACTGAGTCTGCTTCTTCCCAGTGTTTCGCTCCTCCTTCCAGCGGATCATCCTTCATCAGGGACACAAATCTGGCATCATCCGTCTCATCTCACTCTTCCTGCTTTGGAACAACTAAGATTTGTGTGAAGAGTAATATTACATATGTCGAGAAGTTTCCAAATCAAGCTTGAACTGAAAAGAGTGAAGTCAGATTGTACATTCATACTGCAAAATCCTCAATCAATGGACAACAGCGCAGCTCTGGTCTCACACTTGAGCCGTGATCTGCTGTGCATACCCACATCCAAATTACAATTCAGGGTGCAAATTCTGGATGCATTTGGCTGAAATCTGCAACCAGACACGCTTTGTCAATTATTTTGCCAATAATACAAAGTAATTTACAAGAATTTTAAAACTAAACTTACCAACTTAAACTACTGATTAAACACACAAGCCAATAAAACACCCCCAGTTTATTTACAGTGAATGAGTGGAGGGTCATTTTACCAGCGTCGCCATGGCGACACAATGGTGTAACTGCAAGCAGCAGGAGCAAGTATACTAGATCCGCTTGTTAAGCATGACGTCACGCAAAGTCTTCCAGGTCCAAGCGCTCTATCCAACTGTACGGGGAGACTCAACAAATGGTCATAATAAACGTTTACGAAGCGCTGTAATACTTTTAAGAATCACGATCGCAACATGGTGTTGTAGTGTTTAGTAATTAACACAAAGTTAAACCATGCGGTTTTGTCATCAGGCGGGAAGTTAGTTGACCGTTTGTGTGGGATTTTCAGTTCAGTTGTATGCTCGCAGGTTCCAGTGAGGATGGTTCTGCACTGGCGAGAGCATTAGCCCGCTGCTGTTGGTGTTAACGTTTTGGATGGATTTCAGTTGTTGTGTGCCTTTTTCACGCCTCCACGGTCACATAATACACAAATAGTGTCATAGGATAAAAGCACAACAATATACATCCGTGTCTAATATTAGATGGCCAGAAAGTAATTCATTCTTTTATAAGTTGTTAAAATACTGGTGTTCAGAGTCTGTCGTGTACACCAAGATGTTATTTAAAATTCACTTTATTGTGTGATATGACTAAAAAGTGGTCATAAACAAATGTTTTCTCAATTTAAATGAGTAGCAGCTTGGACCTGGAATCAGTATTCCACACCTCAGCACTGAACATGCAGATAGAAATGTCCTGCGGGGGCGCTATTTGAGCAGACTCTAGGAACTGCAGGCAGCATTTCTTTATTCCAGCTCATATTTTGGCCAGAAGCCAAGTCAAAGACTCTTTCGTTAATGCATTTTTCTGCTAATAATGTTTGGCAGATGAAAATTTAGTGCAAACCTAAAATATAAACATATAAGATGGACTGGTACTGCAGTAAAAACATGTTTGGTTAATCTGTATTAAACATGCAAATGCAGAGATAAAATATTCCTCTTCCTACAATACTCGAAGACTCATTGTGCTCTATCATACACCCTGTGCAATAAGGTGCAAGACGTGTTTGGCTTGATTTTTTGCTACTTTCACACCAGCGCAACTTAAATTTTCTTGTTTTGTGTTACGTTGTTTAAATAGTAAATCCATTTGTGTCACTGTGTGGACTCGTGTGTGCTGGTCTATAAAGGAGGTGTGTTAAGGTGCTTTGTTGGTGTGTTGCTATCCTGAGGAACTGAAATAGACCGCACCATTGACCAACTAAAAGCTGCTCTAAAGTCCAGCAGAGTGTGTTAGTAATGCGCCTGTGCAGGTCCAAACCCTTAATACACACAGGAGGAACAGCAACACACAAATATCTGTACAGATGAACACAATTAAAGGATTAGAATGATACAGAAATGATTATTTACTACACAGATATAAACACCACCTCCTTCTTCACCTCGGGGGGCTTCTTCAGCTCACTCAAGACCATCTGCATCAGTATAATGTTATTATTATCAGCAGTATTATTGATCATCTGCATATTTATATCAGTGTAATAAACACCAGTGTAGATGTGTCCTCCTGTGGGGTTTTGGAGATGTCTGCATCACCATATGGGGATAAGAACAGGACGTGTGTTTGGATTAACTCAGCTGTTTGATCACACTTCAGTATTATTCTTCTGCCGGAGATTAGAGCTGAATCTAGAAATAGTGTTGATCAAATCTTTGTGCTAAACAAAGGAAATTAAACACGTGGGCTGATGGATGTGTTCAGCGGAGGGAGTTTCCACCGTTTCCACACTCCACCAAAGTAAAGGAGTTAAGAGAAAGTGAAGAGGCTGAATGGAGGAGGCTCGTTCCTTATCCTCGCACTGCAGATGCTCTGTTTAACTCTCGCTAGTGAAGCTTCAGTTTTACACTTACAGAGTCGCCATGTAAACAAATCCACCATGAAGCGACGCGACTGCGTCTTAAAGGGAACGAGAGACGAGACTCTGATTGGTTTAATGCAGGTTATGCTCAAAACACACCCAGAACTCGTGAAGAGAATCAGCACAGGCCTGTTAGACCAGCGCCGGGCGCATAATGTATTCATCCATCCTTAAAAGTGCATTCAGACACGCTCTTAACCCTTGCGCACCATAGACTTTGCACCTAGATCATTACGATAGAGCCCTGTGTGTGCGAATCTGACACCAGCTGACTGCAGGATGTTCGCAGTAGTGGTGTCACAGATGTGTTCACACTGCATGACTATCTGGGCTAGTGTTCTGTCGCTGCTGTGTTTACACTGCAAGATATGATCGGCGACAGGGAGTTTCACACTGCATGACTTCAACATAGGAAGTATCGCCGACAACTTTATCCAAACTACCTCTCAAACCCAAACACGCAGTATATCTTCTGTTATTAACTACATAAGGAGAAAGAAGCCTTTAATGGGGGAGAAAATGTCCATATTTGCTCTTCTGGCTTTGAAGGGAATCAGCAGTTTCTCCTCAGCTGTTTTATTGTTTGAGCGGGTTGGGTTGTGATATTGCTCACACGACACGTCAAACAGACACGGGGGCTCCTGCCAAACTTACACTCATTTTCCTCCATTTCTTGTGTCTGAATAAACTGAAGATGAGCTTTTACCTCCTCCTCATCCTCCCGCTGGCCTGCAGGTGCCCACACTAGTGAATGCTGCTCTCTGATTGGCTGTAGGTGATCGCCAGGGGTGTCGCTAAGGGGGGGGAAAGTTAGGACGATTCTAAGGGCCCATGCACTCTAGGGGCCCACAGAGATCTGCTTTATAATTAGTAACAGTACTATAATGTAATATAAATTATGAATGTATCTCTAAATTACAAGTAAAACTATTTATTAGAAATAAAAAATAAAAATACGGCTTATATCTGCCCCTCGTGTCTGTCACAACTGTCGCTGTCAAATTGCACCCCCCTCCTTTATGGTTCAGTCTGTCAGTAGCGGGAGGAGAGTTGATGCTTTGAGTGCGATCGTCAGGTAATCTGTCAAAGCAGAGATGACGTCAAGTTTAACATCAGCTGCGTCCCAAATCGCACACTTATGCATACTTATGCCATCTTGTAGTATAAATAGTGTCAGTAGTGCGTTCACACTGAAAACTCTAACAATAATAAGTGTACTTAAATTACCCGGATGATGCACTCATTCAGCCGGTAATATGAAGTGTGTAATGACGCACACTTCACACACTCAACGACCGCACGTAACAGAAGGGGCGGAGCTATCAGGCGCACATGTTGGATAACTTTATTTATGTTGGATTGTGAAAGCAGTATAATCCTATGAGAGTGATTATAGCGCCTCCTGATGGTGAATGTGGTTATAGGCATGCCAGGTATTATTTGGTATTTTGGTCATTTATTTCATTAGCAGCATCCCAAATAACACACTATACACTAACTCAATAAGACACACAATTATATTACAATGAGACCCATAAATAAGAAATGTTCTTTTGTTTAAACTGATCATTACTTAAATGGCAAAACCCACAATCAAAAAAATTAAACAAATTTATATTAACAGAGTGCAAACCAAATAAACATGACATAAATACACTTGAAACGGTCTGTTGATTAACCTGACAGTGACTTAAATTCCAAGTGCCAAACGCCTGGCCTTCTTGCTTGCAAAATCCTCAATCAAAGTGTATTGCGCATCGTATGAGACACTACTGCAGTACAGTTATTTAAATAGTGACACACTGGTGTTTTGTGTGTTTAGAAATGTACAATTTTCAGTGAATATTTGATTGCTGTTTCTTTTTTTGTACTACATTTACATTTGAACAATAAATCATCTGCTAGCTGCAGTCACGGCCGTTCTCTTACTAAATACTGATGAGCAGTGGACAAAATCAATAATAAAATGCATAGGTCAGTATAACTACACTGCAGAGAAAGAGTCTGGATAGCTAGCTTGGTAGTAGGGGGCCCATCCTCATATTTTTTCATGGGGCCCAAAATTGCTAGCGGCGCCCCTGGTGATCGCCGATGTTATTTTCAGTCAAACACATTTCACACGGCATGATTTGAATCAGCTCCAGATATTGAGCACGCCAGATATCTCCCGGTCATCGGCGACTCTCTCAGAGCGCGTCTTTGATCGTTCATATTGTGTGATTATTACTCTCGCGAACGAGCACTGATTTGCTTGCGATGTCAGCCATTTGTAAGGGACTTCTCAAAACCTGTCGGGGCTAAAACTCGAGTCTGAACTCAGCATTAGGGGAAACCACTCAAAAAAATAAAACAAAACAATTGACTCTCTTTTATTGTAATAACATGTATAGTAAAAATATTTTTCATACATTCTGTACACAATGTGGCCTCGGAGCTTTCCTTTTGGAAAGGCGTGAACAAAACCATGACGGTAAAGCAAAGGGGAGGCCGTACACTGACGCTTAAAAATGTCCAACTTCATGTCAAACGCGGTTTAAGACAAACGCAGGTGCTCGACCGGGACGGTCCAGCACAGGCCTCCTCTACAGCAATCCAGAATCAACACAAATTATTATTGCTCGGTGAACGTCAGCTAACCCAATCCGTCACGCAAGGGCTTCAAAGCGCTTCCTCGTCAAATCAAAACCAAGGCGATGGCTAACAAAACTAGAAGAAAACAGAACTAAACATCTAAACGGCTAGCTTTCAGACGCTGCCGCTAATCAAAGCAGAGAGAGAGAGATCACCTGAGGAGCGCTGGCTGGGCAGGTCAGAGGTCACGGCCACTTACAGACACACATATGGACGCACACGCATTCATGCATGCACCCACATGAGTGTACATACGCACACACATATGACAGCACACTTGTATGGACTCATCCACACATGTACACACACACACACATCCATGACCACATATGACCGCACATATGCATGTACACACACATGTGCATGCAAACTCAGGTAACTCCACAAGACAGCAGTCAATCATCACTCTAAAACCCACACACACACACACACACACACACACACACACACACACACACAGATGTAAATGACAGACCGACACACTCCTGCTCAGTGTTGAAGGTTGGACTCTCCGAATCCATCACCTCTCCTCAACAGTGATCAGACCCCGCCGGAGATCAGACTGGAGCTGGGTCATCTGCTGGGTTGATTGGCTGTGTGTTCATGTGCATAGAGCACACACACACACACACTCGTCTGTCACTCCTCCGTCATCACTCGTTCAGAGAGAGGATGATGTCGTCCTCCAGATCAGAGTTATCCGAGCTGTCCGCTGCAGAACACACACACACACACACACACACACACACACACACACACACACACACACACACACACACACACACACACACACACACACAATAAGTCCAAACACAACCCTAATTGTGTGTTTACTACAGTGTGTGTGCACGAATAACTCACTGTTGTCCAGCACCAGCTCCGCATCTTGCTCATTATCATCAGAATCATCATCGTCATCATCATCTTCATCGTCATCATCATCATCGTCGTCATCATCATCATCATCTCCCTCTTCATCCAGCAGGCGAGCCACTTCCTCGTCATCGGACGGGGAGAAGTCCTGCTCTCCGTCCTCCTCTTCCTCCTCTTCTCCGTTGTTGTCGTTCTCCAGTTCGGCCAGCAGGGGGTCGGTGTCGATATCGTCGATGTCGTCGTCAGAATCGTCATCGTCCTCTTCGTCCTGATCGTCTTCCTCCTGAAGCAAATCAGTTAAAGCAGTGTGTTGATGTGCTGCTGAATATTGAGTAGGGGGCGGGGCTTTCTTTTGCATATCATTCCCTGAATCCACCGCTAAAGGTAAGAGGGGCGTGGCTAAGATATTAATATGCAGTTGCTATGGAAACACAATGGACAGATTTGTTTTTTCCCCAGTGGATTAACTAGCATGGATTAATTATTCATCTTAACCTCTTAAACTCTGCGGACCCGGTACTGGGTCCGGTGACATCATCAACTTCCCATTCATTTTTAAAGGTCCATGGTTGCCCAAGACCCCAATAAGTGGTTCCGTTTGAAAGCGTAGAAGCTATATTTTATGCACATATGCATCACTTAGGTTTTTATTTTACTGTACAAAAGTTATTAACATTTAATTACACAACAAAATACTGGATACCCGAGCTGTCATTTTCCTATTTTTATATGCTTCATATATGACACACATGTACAAGTCATAGCTTAAATAAAAGCTCTTGCCTGTCCATGTACGATTCTAGCGTTCCTTTACTGAATTATATTCACATATCAAACAGTTATCGAATGAATCACCGTGTTTTTTTATGGCGCAGAAAAAGAAAACAGCCAAAAAATAAGCTTTTATTGATCAAAAAGTTGATCAAAAATGATCAAAAAGTTATTTTCCCAATATTCAGTTGAGTTACAATAACTTTTGCATACTCTATGGTAGAGACACAACTCTTTTTCCTAGTGTTTGCTGCTATCTGCTGGTTTCCAGCAGAACTGTCTGGAGTTGTCTTATTCTCTTATGGGATTATCTACACATTTTCAAAAAAGCATTTTAAAACAAAAAATAAATAAAAAATCGCCCAATGTTGAAGTAATTCTTCATAAAACAGAAAACATAACAAATATTATTTATTACTTTTTTAGCAGTTTCTTTTGTAAATTCTAATGGTTTTCTGTCCAATAACACTGGAATTTGTCATTTATACCACTGCATATGGATATGGAAGACTTTCCAAGTTTGGTAGGCGGAAATTACATAAAAAAGGTATCGCACCTCTCATCAGTTGGAATACAATAACTTTTGCATAGATTATGATAGAGGCGTTTTTCTTTTTTCTTATGATTTCTGACATGTGCAGGAACCACCAGAAATTAATGACAGAAACCTAGACCACACAGAACCTAAAAGGTACTCTTTTAAATTTGAGTTTATAAAGAAAAAACACAGAAAGCGCCTCTTTTTTTAAGTGATTATGATAACACAGACAACATATACAATTACTTTAATCACTTTCAACAGTGTTTTATGAAAATTTTCATAAATTTTCTTTAAAATGATACCACATTTTTGCATTTACTCCTCTGCATGTGGATTTAGCAAGCTTTTAAAATTGGGTAGACAAAATCCAGGCGGAAATCCCAAAATAGCACCAGAGTGTAAGAGGTTAAAGGGCAGCTATTAGGCAGAAATGACAGCAGTGTGTGAGTATCTCCAGCAGCCTCTGATGCTCAACATGAGCTAACTGTGTTTGTTCTAATCAGACTTGATGCACAAACACTGTGATTGACATTCGCCCTCTGTACGTGTCATCAGAAGGCGAAAGCCCCGCCCACTAGTCTCCCTCATTAGCATAAACAGCAGCCCTGAGTGAGAAGCAGCCGTCTGTCCATTAGTCATTAGAGTGTTTGAGCTGCTGGAGATAATGTCAGCATAGACTAAGAGGATTATAGATGTGGAGTTTTAGATGAACAGCGACAGGAGTCTCAGGTGTTTACCAGATCTTATCAGTGTTGCCAGATATAGCTGTTTTTTCCAGTCCAAATGTGGTCTAAAACCCACCCAAACGCACAACGATGCCCAAAATATTAGATTAAAGGGTCACAAAACACCAGAACACACGTGTTGAGCTGTTGACAGTCATATATGTGTCCTGTGCTGCTATAAACACTATGAGGACACTATTATATCTCACTGAACAGTGTAAATTGGTAGTTTTTGCGTTATTTTGAGCAAATTCTAGTGTTTGAAGCTGCGTCACGCCGATGAGATCCTCACGTCTATTCCAGCGTGGAGAGAGGACGTCTGTACCGGCGAGTGTATCGTGACGTCTCTGAGTGTGCGGCTTTAATTCATGAGATAGATTTGGTTTAAACCAATCAGCGCGTTCTATTGTGAATGAGGCGCAACTTCATTAATATGCATGATCGCTTCGAAGACTGTTTACCTGCTGCAGTGTTCAGACAGCAGAGAGACGCCACGCTGTGCTTCCAAAACAAGTGGAAGAAGAAGAATTGTTTGGAGACACAGGTGGCCAGTGTTGTGTTTATGTGCTGCATTAAAAGTTTAGTCTTCATTTCCTTCATTCAGCAGACATGCGTTGTAAGGAGCATGTGTTACCCGAGAGCAATCCGCATCTGGAAATGGTGAAATCCCGATTTGCCGCTCGTCTAATTTTAAAACACGCCGCTCCAGTTCATGTTGATCGTCCTGTCTCTACAGATTTGGTAAGTAAGCGATTAGTGGTGTTTGTGTGTTTATTCAGTTAGTTGGTATCATCAGCAGGACTCTCTCAGTGTTTACAGACAGACCTCAGTCAGAGTGATTAGAACTGATAGTTGAGTTGAGTTTACAGCACGCTAACATCACTACAGTATTATAGACTAAGAGATCCGCTGTAGATGCTGCTCTCAGAGTGTAAACATAAAAACACCGCAGTCAAACTAATACCACAGTGGAGGATTTTCACCACATTTTGTGACAGGATAGTCTAAACACACGGCTTTCTGAAGCTGCCTATCGAGAGCATCTGAGTTACAGAGAAATGTGGAGGGTTTTTTATTTCTCTCATACACCGTGCGGTATTAAATACTCCATTAAAACTTTACTCTTTTAGTAGTTTTTTTTCACATCTGGTTCGTCTCGGGGGGCTGCAGGAAATACTCCTGAATGAAAGTATAAGCGCCAAACTGCAGTTAAAGTCGACAAATTAATAATTTGGCAAATAATTAGATGACTGATGTCAATGTTAACAGTCACTGCCTTTCTCCCGTGCGTCTGTGTGTGTGTGTTGCCTGTATGAAAATCAGCGCGTGCACAAATGGAAACTCCCATTTTTATGCAAAACCTTCCCTCTTTCCCTCCCCCGACACGCCCACCTAAACAGAGCTGGACACACCCACTTTCCTGAGCGTTTCCTAACTGGAGGTGTGAAAACACCCTGCTGAGACTGGGGGGTTTCGTTGCCCTTTAAACAACTTGCATATAAAATTTACATTTCAAAACCGCCCAAATTGTCAACCTGCCAATGCCATTGTTACCCGCACAATCAAATTTAAAACCGCCAAATCTGGCAACACTGGATCTCATTTAAATTAAGAAAATAAATATTGCAATTGGACTTTAAATTAAATTCAAGTTCATTTAAAGTTCATTTTCCACAATAATCATCAATGATGCCGGATTATTACCTGATCTTCCTCGTCCTCTTCCTCCTCTGCGAGTCTCTGTCGACCCACTTCATACAGACGACACACAGTGTCCATATTTATCGAGTCCTGGTTCTGTCACATTCACACAAAACACACCAAGTTAAATAATCAAATAAAATAATATCAATAATAATAATAATCATCATCATCATCAGAATCAGTTTTATTGCCAAGTGTTACAAGTGTCTGTGGCTACAGAAGCTTCCAGTGTACATAAAGTGACAACTCAGAATAAATATAAAAAAGAAGACGACAGACATTAAACAGAGATGCAGTCAGTCCAACGATCTGGATGTTGAAATGTATGTACAGATTGTTATAAATATACAGGTTATAAGCTGCTGTGTACAAGTGCGTATGAGAAAGCATTGCACGTTTATTGCACAATAGGAAAAATATTAACTGTTCATGAGGTAGATGGCCTGAGGAAAGACACTTTTCCAGTGTCTGGCTGTTTTTGTGCTCTGTAGCACCGGCCAGTCATCATTGTAATAATAATGTTTTTTCTTAGTTTTTCCCTCGTTAAGGAAAATGAAGTGAATCCCCTCTTTAAAAACTCCATTCTACACTTTATACAGCATGATAATGACTTTGTAGATATATTTGACACTGTATTATGTGGTGTTATGAAGTTCATGTGAACAAAAAAAACACCTGAAACTCTTAAACATGCAAAGACATCAAGATTAAAGCCAGGATACCTCGATGACGGCCAGATAGCAGTCTTTGGTGTCTGTGCAGAGGTCAAAAATGTTCCTTTTCACATCAATGGTGGCTGAGAAGGCAAACAGAGCATCGGGATTACAAGATAAACGACTGATGTCTACTGTCCAGAAACAAACAATTATTATGATCATTTAATAATAATAATAATTTATTTTAAGCAATTAAAATATGCAAAAATATCAAATGATCTGCATCAGTGTTATTACAACATCAAGTGCAAATCTCCACTACAGAAAAACACCCGTCTCGCTTGTAAATTAATACTTTTATTGGGATCCTACATAATGAGATGCTTGCGCAAATCTTGTTATTTACATTAAAAGCAGTAAACAGCAGTATTTTACTTGTCCTGAAGATGTTAAATGACATTATGGAATATAATGACTGGAATGCTTGGTTCTGATTGGTCAATCACAGCATTCCAAGGTATATGCATCTCTGATAACTCAAAAACTGAATAGACTTTACATTGACTTGTATGCAAATTTCTTGCACAAATATTTTATTCTGCTTTGGTGTGAACCCAGCATAAAAGGCTTTCATTGGCCCCCATTGGTTCGGTATGCGCTTAAAGGGGTGGTCCACTAGAATATGATATGTTAAACCTTAGTTAAGGTGTAATAGTGTAGTTACATATTCACAGACAGCAGTGTGTGGAAATCTTCATTTTTAATGTGTGTACACTCATTAATGCCGGACACTATGGTTTAAAATGTAATATTTGAGCGTGTTTGTGATGGAGCTGATCATACCGATGGGTTTGTAGTCGGTGGCATCAAAAGTCCTGAAGGAGGATCCGAACGGACTCTTCATCTGCTGCTCCATCATATCATCCTCATCATCAGCCTGCAGCATCGCTACAACACACAATGACACGCAGATTCACACAACAACATTTATTGACCTCATTCGTCACATTTCTTTGGCTCAAAACTTCCACTCTCATTCACTTCCACTGATTTTCTGCCGTTTATTATTCCTAGTCATTTGAAACTGAATAAGAAATTCTAAAACAATTGCAAAAAACGAGCGAATAAGGTCAACACAGCACCAATAAAAAGAGCTATCGTAAGTATCAACATAAATTACACCACAGAATGAGACCAGACAGATCACAACTAACTATACAAGCCAGAGAAGAAAAGGTCTCACCTCCATAAATGACGGTTCCGTTGTTGTTGAAGACGATCCTGCACTGATCCAGAGCCGGCACCGTGTGCAGAAGATGAAACGTCCTCAGATCCCACTGAGCTCCAGTTAAAGAAACCGCGTCATGAACAGTGCTGCATTAAGAGCTTCATCCTTTAGAAGCCCACCATATTATTCGGTTTATTCAGGTTGGTGTGCACACAGAACCATGTACATAAACTACAACAATCACCAATGCATTCAATAACAAACTACAACAAACCAATACAGCCCACCGTAATAGAGAGAGATGCTCGTTTCCCACTCATGCTGTAGAGGCTGAATCTTAAAGATACGCGCAGCACTCACCAAACTGTAAACATGTTTCTAAGCAATGCACAAAGATCATGAGTGCAATGTAGGTGTTCATACCCTGATAGAAAACCTGTGGCACTTTCGGTGTACAGTCTATGATCTGCATATTTTGGGGAAACTGAAAGTAAAGTGGGTCATATATGGAGTAATTTTGAGTTCTTGCAGCCTGGTGGACCCTCTTTCATGACCAGGTGGTTGGAAACTAATGTATAGGGTCATATACCCTTCGCCATACTCTAAAGCTCACCTCTCAAAACATTAAATTCA
>CAIGQQ010032672.1:423341-447736 GCA_903798035.1 Danio albolineatus | reverse complement strand
TTGTGTTACCATAGCAACTATAAAATCAACACAACTGATCAGTTAGTTTAGTTGTGTTACCATAGTAACTGTAGAATCGTCATGACAGTTCAATTACTATAGTTCTTGTTACCATAGCAACTGTAGAATCAACACAGCAGATCAAATCAAGTGCTTCACTATAGCATGGTTCAAAAACACAAGAGTTTACTATAAATACAACCATTTTTTCCAAGCTGTAGGAAGCAAATATTTTAGTTTAGCAGAAAACCTAATTTAAAGCACCATGTCCAACACGTGGTTATTTTCTGATTATATCCCCTTTAAAATATAGTCTACAGTGCAAATAATATGGGCTTTCCTCAATAGTCTACACCCTGTCTCCATCTGAATTTCACCAGAGTCATGTGATTGCAGACAACCTATAGTGGCATCAGCATCACCTCATAAAGCAGAATGAACCGAATGGAAGGTGGAAGTAAGGTAATAACGGGTGATTTAGACATACATGTGCGATGTGCTCTTTAGTTCCTATGACTCTGTCCTGAGAGAGCTTGCTGAACTCCACGTAATGATCATCCAGGAACGAGTGTCTGCAAATGAAGCAGATCACCAGTTAACACATGAAGACGACCACTGTTTGGGGATTTATTGATTAACTGTGTGTGTTTGTGTGCATGTAGACTTACTTCATGATGAACACAGACTTCATTCCCCACAGCGCAGATAATGGATAACTCCAGGAGGCCGAGGTTAACAGCAGAGAGCCATCCTGAAACACACACACACACACACACACACACACACACAGATACGAGCAGCTGAGAGCAGGAATCAGAGTGTGTATTATATTTATGAACCATGTGGAAGGCTGAGTAGCGCAATAACAGACATCATAATGTTGTGTTTGGGAAGAATAACCATTGTAGAGCGAGTCGGGGGACTTTGTTAGGGACTTCACACACTTCATTACACGGTATTCATTTAAAAATGACAGAGATGACGAACTGGCTTTGATTTATTTTGTGTGTGTGTGTGTGTGTTTTATTCTGGATGGCTTGAGGTGTGTGTTCTTGAATATTTGGTTTATGTGGACAATTATATATGACATGGGTACTAAAGTATAATGTAAACATAGTTTATACATGTGTGTGTGATCTCACTTGTTAGGGCTCGAGCTGTGTGTGTGTGTGTTCAAACTCATGAGGGTTCGAGGTGTGTGTGTGTTCTCGCTCGTGAGGGTTCGAGGTGTGTGTGTGTGTGTGTGTGTGTGTGTGTGTGTGTGTGTGTTCTCACTCGTGAGGGCTCGAGGTGTGTGTGTGTGCGCGCAATATTTCACTTCTGAGGGTTCGAAGTGTGTGTCTTCTCACTGTTGAGGGCTCGAGGTGTACGTTATGTGTATGTGTGCACTCACGCTCATGAGGGCATGAGGTTTATGTTACGTGTGTGTGCATGCATGTGTGTGCTCTCACTGGTGTAGGCTCTAGGTATAGACTGTGTATGTTTGTGTATGTGTGTATTTACGCTCATGAGGGCTTGAGGTTTATGTTACATGTGTGTGTGTGTGTGTGTGTGTGCACGTGCATGTTCTCACCATAGACTGTAAAAAATATGGACGTAGTATCCGTGACGTCACCCATAGGTTTCTGATAAACCCAAAAGAAGCTACTAGTAGGCGTGGCCAACCGTCACCATTTTGTTCGCGCGTCATCGCACCAACCGAGGCATACCAAACAAGGGCAAAGAGGCGGAGCGTGGGCGGAGCGTGAGCGGAGCTACGGGACGCATGCTGGCATTTAGCTAAGAGCTTTCTTATGGGAGAAACACATAATACTTCATTACCTGCGACTCGTTTGTGTTCTGACCACACGTGCTTGGTTGTACACTATATCAATAAAGTGTTTAGTCTGTTGAAAGCACTGCTGTAATACATCAAGCCACTTAACATCGTTCTTATGACGTTTTTCAACAGGAAGAAAGTGCGGATTACATCCAAACACTTCAGATATAATCTGTGTTAGTAAATGCAGGACTATTGAGGAAATCCAGGCATAACACTGTATGACAACGCTTCAGATGACGATTTTATAGACTACAGCTGATCAATCAGTCAGATTCTGGAGTGCGTTAGAGTTCTGAAGAACATTATGAATCATAAATTATCCTAAATAAAGCAATTACATTTATAGAGATGGTATAAGTATATAATTTCACTCACCTGGGAAACGGAGGCCACGTGAATGGTTTATGAGCACAATTAAGTGCACACAGCATGCCATATTATCTGATAATTGCAGGAAATAATTCCAAAAGGAAACTGACTGTGTAAAGCCACATAAAACAACACAAAAATACGATGAATATGCCGAAATCAGCGGCTAATCAGCCGGAATCAGCTGAGGTGACGGTGACCAGCGAGGTTAGCTGTCACTCAAGTGGCCACGCCCTTAATTATGCAAACTTAATTTAGCTTAATATAAAGGCAATGGATGAGTTATAAATAAATTCACCCCCTCACAGTTGTCATGAAGGGTAATATCAGCTATATGAACCAAAATCGCTCTTTGTACCAGGCTGTAAACACCTTTTTTTCTGCTGTAAAGTTGGCCATTTCACCAGTGGGCTCATTAGAGATTTGCTCTATTATGGAGCCAGGACTAGCGGAATTTCGATGAATTGCAGTTTTAGTTACTTCCGTATTGGCTTCCCGAGGGAGAGCGGGAGGTTGCCGCTTGGTTCTCACTCGTGAGGACTCGAGATGTGCTTGTGTGTGTGAGATCTCACTGGTGAGGGCTCGAGGTATACATTATGTGAATGTGCGTACCTCATGAGGGCTCGAGGTATGTGTGTGTGCACGCGAGCGTGTCCGTGTTCGTTCTTACTAGTGAAGTGATCACTCATATACGTTGTGTGTGCGTGCTCACCCGCGAGGGCTCGAGGTGTGTGATGGCGGAGCTGTGGCAGCTGTAACTGGCCTCCTCCTGTCCGCTGAAGACGTTGTAGAGTTTGAGCTGTCCGGTGCACGTGCCCAGCATCAGGAACCGCTCGCGCGCAGAGAACGCACAGCACATGAAGCCGCTCTCGTCCTCCTCTGCCTCGCGGAACACAGAGATCGGACGAAACCTGGACACACACACACGGAGACACACACACACACACACACAGGCACAAATGAACCACAACTCTAGAATCACTGAGGATAAGAGTTTTGTTGTCATCAGATCTGCTCTCACACACACACACACACACAAACACACAAACACACACACACACACACACACACACACACACACACACACACACCTGCTGAAGATAAGATGCCGGTCGAAGCAGCCTCCGTCCACGCCGCCGTATTTGGGGTAGACGACGCGGCGTGTGTGTCGCGGGGTGAAGTTTGTGGGCGCCTGCCGCCTCTGCTTGGGTTCTGGACACTGGTGTGGGGTGAAGAGGCTGAAGGGAGGACACGTGGTCACGGGGTTCTTACAGCGCGCGTGCTGCTCCCTCAGATACTCCGTTATTATACTGCACACAACAACACCACAAATCACTCATCGTTACCGAAGACCCGTTACACACGACACACCATGCATCATAACTACAGACACCTCTTAATGATCAACGGTGCAGACTGCAGGTCTCAGACACAATGCACTCAATAGAGTAACAGTGAGGGGCGGAGTTAAGGGCGGAGTTATGGCTGCACATTAAAACAATCGCCAATCAGAATCCAGTAAACATTACAGCTCACTTTAAAGCTTCAGACGACACTGTGGAGAAGCAAACACTGTTGACGTTCAGCTCTATCTATTCACAGACTATCATGGAGACGGTTGACTATACCATGGGAAACACTGACACACGGACTTTCTGAAAGTCATGCTGGCACACTAAAGCGTACATATTAAAGTCTGGCAGGACTCCAGCGCTAGTTTGAGTTGAAAATGCTGCAGAACTGGCTTGGATTGTTGATAACGCAGATCATTAGTGTCTTCAGAGGAGCTCGGAGCACATGGAGACTGACACCATCTGGACACAGGTGATAATGACCGCATGACCGTGATAATGACCGCAGAAACTACACACACTGATCATTATTGCTCATCTGTGTGTGTGTATCCTTATGGTTATGGTTATCGTGCTTGGTGTGAACAGGCCTCATGTATGCTCAGGGTATAATTACTTGCTGGACTCCCACAAGATGGAAATATCTTAAAATGTATTGACTGAAAACAAATACTCTGCTATCCGTCTACTTCAGAAAAGCAACAACATTGTTAGGCCTATTTTCTATTAGTTAATTCGGTTTATTGTTTATTTATTTAGTCATTTTGGAAATTGGCCTACTTTTATTTTTTGTTCAATGTTTATGTTTAATGTTTTGATTGAAAAAGGCCAAAAAAGAAAAGGTTAACACCTGATTCTGAAGCATTATTAGGCCATGTGCTTTTCTGTTTGACCACTTCAGAATGCAAAATGGAGCAAGCTAAATAATGATAACAATAATAATAATAATAATGTTATTAATAATAATAATAATAATAATAATAATAATAATGATAAAAAAATGTCAAAAAATATATATATATATTGTGCTTTTTTTTTTTTAAAGAAAAACTTAATTTTGACTAATGTTTTTCTAAAACAATGTTTTGTCTAGAAAATGCTTCTTGATTTAAGAGTTTTTAAGAGTTTTGTCTTGTTTTAGAGCAAATATCAAACTAAGAAAAGCATTGTTTACAGTGCTATCAGTGGTGGATTTAGGCCTGGGCATTATGGGCGATCGCCCAGGGAGGCATCTTGCTGGGGGCGACACGGGGAGACGGTGCAAAACAAAAACCAAAATGTGCCCCAGTGAAAATCATATAATATCTATCTATTTTTATGTTTCATAGAATTGTCAAAATTAATTGTTTTCCTGTTACATTTAGGATTAATTTGATATTTATAATAACAATAACAATAATAATAATAAATAATAAATAATGATAATAATAATAATAATAATAAATAATAATAATAATAAATAATGATATTAAATCATGATAATAAATAATAATAATAATAATAATGATAATAAATAATAATGATAATAATAAATAATAATGATAATAAATAATAATAATAACAAACAATAATAATAAAAATAATAATATATAATTATGATAATAATAATAATAAGAAGAAATAATAAATGATAATAAATAATAATAATTATAATAATAATAAACAATAATAATAATTATAAATAATAATAATAAATAATAATAATAATAATAATAATGATAATAATAATAATTAATAATAATGATAAATAATAATAATAAATAATAATAAAAAGAATAATAATAATAATAAATAATGATAATAAATAATAATAAATAATAATAATAAATAATAATAATAATTAATATTATTATTCATTATTCATTATTTTATTCAGAATAACTATACATATTTTGTATAAATTCCAGTTCTGGTTTTGTTCATATTTTACCCAAAGTCTTGGTAATACAAATGTAGAATGCACATGTCTAATGGTCTTTTTCGATATTAACTAGATGTAACCACACTAGAACCATACTTCTATGAACCAGCTATTTATAAGCTTGAGGGGGGGAAATATGGGGTGGTCCGCTCAGGGTGCCATTCAAGCTAGCCTCACCAATAATGCAACAGTCCTAGTTTTGGTCTATACATCAGCCTGAATGCACGAGTCTTCACCTGTCTAGAGTGGGTGGCGAGGGCAGATGTCGGTCCAGCTGTTTCTTCATGGCTGGACTCTGGATGAAAGCCCCGTGGTCGGACTTCTGCCGCAGAACCTTCGGTCGTTTTCCAGCTGCCGCAGCGCAGGGTGACGGACGCTCCCGGGAGAACACGATTCGGCCAATCAGAGGAGAGCCATTAGGGGCTGTGGGCAGAGCTGGGGGTGGGAGCTGTGAGGTGGAAGGGCGTGGCTGTGGGTGATGAGGGGTGTGGCCACCAAGACGCGCAGCGACCCCATTAGTCAGCCGAGGAGTCCGAGGAATTGCGGCGGGAGACGGAGGCGTGGCTACAGAGACGGGAGTGAATGGTGGGACACTCGAATGAGGAAGAGCGTGAAGACCCATCGGGAGCTCCGCTTCTTTCGTCAGTGCCGTCGCTGTGTCTGTTAAACCTGCAGATGTGCAGATAATAAATAATATATCGTGATAATGACATGTAAAATACTGATGTTGTGATCACAGCCAAACATAGACAATAATCATTCATTTTGTTTTACTTTTAGAGTGCTTCTTATAAATATTTATCCTATATTTGCAGTGGAGTTTATAATGGCATCAAACGCTCGGAGACTTAACTGGTTAATTTGGCTAAACTCACCATGAAAACTACAAAAGCTTTCATTAATATAAGCTGATGCTTATCTTAACGCTTAAACCTTTAAAATAATAACAATAATAACAATAATAATAACAACAACAACAACAACAACAACAACAACAACAACAACAACAACAATAATAACAATAAAAATAATAATAACAATAGTAATAATAATAATAAAAACAACAACAACAACAACAACAAAAATAATAATAACAATAATAATAAAAATAGAAATTATAATTATAATAATAAATTTTTAAAAATAATAATAGTAATAATAATAAAAATAATAATAATAATAATAATAATAATAATAATAATAATAATAATAATAAAACAACAACTACAACAACAATAATAAAAAATAATAATAATAACAACAACAACAACAATAATAATAAAAAACCTAGTCATAATCTGATTACAATCCATATTGCTTTTATTAAAGGAGTTATTAACCTATAAAATTATTATTTTTTAACTAATAATGCTTATAATTTGCCTAATTAACCAAATTACCTTAGTTAAGTCTTTAAATAGCACTTTAAAGCTGAATGCTAGAATCTTGCGAAATAACTAGTAAATAAAACTATTGATAATTAAAAAAACTTTAGTTATTAAATCTATTATGTTCTAAAATGCTTTCAAAAATACTGTATATAACAATAACAATATTAAAAAGAAATATTAATAATAATAATAATAAAAATAATTAATAATAATAATAAAAATAATAACAATAACAATAATAACAAGAACAAGAAAAATAAAAATAGAAATAATAATTAAAAAATTCTAATAAAAATAGAAATAATAATAATAATAATAATAATTCAAAATAATGAGTTAATAATAATAATAATAATAACAATAATAATAACAATAATAAAAATAGAAATAATAACAATAACAATAATAAAAATAAAAATAGAAATAACAATAATAACAACAATAATAATAATAATAATAATAATAATAACAATAATAAAAATAGAAATAATAACAATAATAATAACAATAATAATAATAATAATTATAAGAAGAAATAATAATAAAAATAGAAATAATAATAATTTAAAATAATAATAATAATAATAATAATAATAATAATAATAGTAATAATAATAATAATAATAATAAAAATAGAAATAATAATGATTACTCTAAGGATTACTCGTCAGTGTTTGGACTCTAAGTAGTGAATATTAAACAACACTGAACTGACCTGAACTCAGCTATATACTAGCTAATAATTTAATAGCTAATAACTAAACTGACATTTTCAATTTACTATAACCTTCTATGTGAAGCTGCTTTGACACAATCCACATTGTAAAAGCGCTATACAAATAAAGGTGAATTGAATTGAATTGAATTAATGAGGTAATAATAACAATAATAATAATTATAACAACAACAACAACAACAAAAATAGAAATAACAATAATAATAATAATAGAAATAATAATAATAATAATAATAAGAAGAAATAATAATATTTAAAATAATAATAACAACAATAAAAATAGAAATAATAAAAACAATAATAATAATAACAATAAAAATAGAACAATAATATAAATAATAATAATAATTAAAATTAACAGCAACAACAACAATAAAATAAAAAATGATAATAACAATAACAATAATAATAACAATAATAAAATAATAATAACAAAATTGAAATAATAATAACAACAACAAACAACAACAACAACAACAACAAATTGAAATATTAATAATAATAACAATAATAATAATAATAATAATAATAATCATACCTTTGGACAGCAGATGATTGCGTACTAGCAGCAGCAGCTCCTTCTCTGGAAAGGAGATGCGTGACTGAGCCACGACATTAGCGCGCTGCAGCCGCGCCAGAGAAACATCGGTACCGATTAGCAGCGGTTTCCCAGACACGCGCTCGATGAGTTCAGCGGCGTACTTGCAGAAGCGCACGTGTTCGCTGCGTTTGTCCTGCAGCACCGGCTCCTTCATCAGCTGCTGGATCTGCCCGCTGCTGAATAACGGCAGTTTGCTGATGATCTGCCGTACCGCTGCGCTGCGTGCTAGCCCTACTAGCGCTTTACAGGCTAGCGCGCGCACCTGGTCGGCGTCGGTGATGGGCATTTTGATGGTGAGCAGGGAGAGCAGCACTTTAATGCCGTTGTTGGACTGAACCACGTTCCACATCTTGGCCAGCACGCTCTCGCTTGAGCGGTGGGTTTGGGGCAGGCGGCGGCGCGGCGTCCCTGAGATGAACTTCCCGATGCTGGACACGCGCTTGTCCGGAGCGCAGACGCAGTTTATGATCACCTGTAGAGCCGATTTCTGGATTTCAGCATCGTTTACGAACACTTCACCCTCCGCCACCACTAGCACGATGCTCATACCTGCACGACACAGAATATAGTGAGCGTTAACATGTATGATAGGTCACTTTAAGGGCTGTTCGAAGAGCTGCTACACGATTTAAAGAAACATCGAATACATTTAGATTAAAAAAAATTAATAATAATAATAATAATAATAATAATAATAATAATAAAATTTATACACAACATCAAATCATTTAATTCAATTAAATAAAATAAATAAAATACAAATACAAAATAAATTATGAAAAATAAAAATGTTATTAAAAATAAAATTAAAACTAAATAAAAGAAAAAATAAAGTAAAAATAAATTTTAAAAACAGATAAAGTATTAAATTGTATTAAACTTAAATAAATGAATTATAAATTTAATTTACATAAAAATAAAATTTTAAATGTAATAAAAAAAATAATAATAAAAAAAAATATATAAATAAATAAAACAAATAATCAAATAATTAAATTCAATTAAATAAAATAAAAAATACAAAATACAAAATAAAATAAATTTTATGAAAAATAAAAATATTAAAAAATAAATAAAAATTAAATAAAACAAAAAAGTAAAACTAAATTTAAAAAATATATAAAATAAAAAATATATTAAATTGTATTAAAATAAAATTAATAAATTATAAATAAAATTAATTTACATAAAAAATGTTTTTTTTTAAATGTAGTAATAAAATTAATTAAATAAAACAAAAATAAATAAAATAAAAACTAGTTTATTTTTAAAACATTAATAAATAATAAATAAATAAATAATACTTGTGATTTATTAATAATAAATATGGCTTAAATAAAATTAATGAGTCATGCTTTTATTTAAAGTTAATTTCTAACTATAAAACCCTGAGTAAATGCTCCTGACCGACTGTGGAGATGGTGGATCCGCTCTCGTCCAGCACCGCCACGTTCTCCGACAGCAGCAGCTGAGTTTTGGGAATCACCGTCAAAATACTCAAGATATCCAGAGCATACCTCACCGTATCGGCCCTGAAACACACACATTCACCACAGCAGAACACACACACTTAGGGGCCGTTCACACAGCATGTGGAACATTGAATCTGCATCTCATTTCAGAGTCTGCTACTGTTCACCGGAGGTCGCATTTCAGTCACGGACGCATGCTTAGAGAGCCTTCCTGACTGAATGAATGAAATATGCCGTTTTGTAGTAAAAATGTAGTAAAATTAATTAAATAAGACAAAAATAAATAAAATAAAAACTAATTAAAAAAAAATAATAAAATAAGAAACATCAGTGATACATTAATAATAAATAATGCTTGAATAAATTAATGAGTCAAGCAGCACGATGTACAGAAACATTCGAATACATTTGGATTAAAAATAATAATAATAATAAAACATATATACACACCAAATAATTTAATTCAATTAAATAAAATAAAAATAAAAATTAAATTACAAAATTATTTTTTTTATGAAAAATAAAAATTTTATTAAAAATAAAATAAAAAAACAAAAAATAAAAACTAAATTTAAAAAATATATAAAATAAAAGATTATTAAATTGTATTAACAAATATATATATATATATATATATATATATATATATATATATATATAAAATTAATTTACATAAAAATAAAATTAAAAAAAAATGTAGCAATAAAATTAATTAAAAAAAAAAAAAATAAATAAAAATAAAAACTATTTTTTTAAATTAATTAATAATAAATAAATAAAAAACATCTGTGATACATTAATAATAAATAATGCTTAAATAAAATTAATGCTAAGAGCATGTGGAACTCTGAATCTGCATCTCATTTCAGAGTCTGCTACTGTCCACCAGAGGTTGCATTTCAGTCACAGACACATGCTTAGAGAGCCTTCCTGACTGAATAAATGAATGAAATACGCCGTTTTCAACCGTCTGGCAACCCTCGGTGCTGGAATATAACTGGCTAAACTGGCATTGGGCGGATTAAAGAGCCCAAAACAAATACAGACAGAGCAGAATATCTGACTTCAGCAGTGTTTCTCACTATACAAGAATGTCCACTGAGCATGTTTCTGAATATCTGCACACATATGATGGTGTGTTTATGCTTTAGAAGAGTCAAACACTCACACACAGCAGCTTTAACACAGCAACGGGCCACCACAAATAATTAAATGTGTGGAAATAAAGCTGCAGTGCTGACCTGCCGTAGTACGTCCTCCAGTCGCAGGCGATGGAGATGAGCTGCAGCAGCAGATGCACACAGGACAGCTTGTGGAAAACCTCTGCAGGCTCCCAGTACAGACGCACCGGACCGAACTCCATCAGGAACTCCACCATCTCCACCACCTGCTCGTGGGTGTAGGAGCAGGCCTGTTGATGCACAACACACACACACTCAACACTATGCAACCATAAACGCTCGTGATGTCACTGTATCCGACAGGTTTATGATTGGTGTGTGAGTCTGTGTGTCCGCTGTACCTTGTAATAAGGCTGTGGGTGAATGAGGGCTCCTCCTTCAGTTCGCTGCAGGGATTGTTTGACCTGCTCTACTTTAATGGCCAGGTGAGCCTCGAAATACCTGCGCAGAGCCATACAGGTGTGTTTGGCCGTCTGTCGGCTGGAGAAGATCTCATCATCGCTCAGCAGAGCACCCTGATCCTCCGGGTTCAAGATCTCCAGAGTGCTGATCTACAACACACACACACACACACACACACACACACACACACAGTACTGAAACATATATTTAAAGGGCACCTATTATGCAAACATGACTTTTGTGCGGGGTTGTGTGTCAGCAGTGTGTGAATATCTCCAGCCTCTAACGGTCAACATGCATTGATTATATCTGTTATAATCAGACGTGATCAAAACAGCCTGCAGAAACACTCTGATTGACATTCTCCTTTTGTACGTGTCATCAGAGGGGGAAAGCCCCGCCCACTAGTGCCCATCTCCCCCTCATTAGCATAGGACATTAGTCTTGTTTTAAATTTTGTTTTGACAATATGCTGACACGTATGCATCTGTAGCTCCGCCCTCTTCTGAAAACACCACAATCTCATTTGCATTTAAAGCGACAGTCACCAAAACACCACAATCAGGATCAAAGCCTATATGGGTCAGTTTCAGAGGGGGGGGTCACGGGACAATAAAATTATGATTTGTTAAAATGTGTAATTGTTTAATAAAATTAGTATTTATTAATGGATAATAATTTATTTTATTAAACTGTTACAATTACCATATTTTATCCATAACCTAGCGAAAGACAAGATAGCATTTAATAGTTACACTGCTAACATGTTAATAATAAACATTAAAAACAACATGAGAATTGGGACACCCCTACCCCTTGACGTGAACGCGCAAAACGAGAGATAGGGGTAAGGGGAAGGGCTAAGGGGTAAAATTGGGATTGGGCCTTAATATACCGTTTTGTGCTTTAGATCAGATTGTTGCCATTGTTTCTAAGATTCACAGAACGCAATGTATTTTATTTAAAGGTGCAAAAGGATGACTTACTAAAGAGTTAATTAATCTAATTCAGCTCATCCCAGAATTTAAGGCCCAATCCCAATTCTCCCCCTTAGCCCTTCCCCTTATCTCTACTCCTTGTTGTGCGCGTTCACATCAAGGGGTAGTGGTGTCCCAATTCTCTTTAGCTTGAAGGCGTAGTGCTAAGGGTGAGCGGTATACACCCCTTCCAACGAAGATATTTCAGGACCACACTTAAAACGGAGGGGTAAGAAAATTTCCCAGAATGCACCTGCCACAACGGCAGGATAGCTGAACCCGGAAGTAAGGAGATCCACAAATTAGTATTTTTGTCATTACGAATTTTTACACCAAACAAACACATGTTTTAATATATTCATAACCGCGTTCCTGTTTTACCGTCATGCTTTTAAAAAAAACACAAAAATAGAATTGGGATTGGGCCTAAGTATTTTAATGGTTGAGAATACACAACCAAGCAATGATTTTTCGCCATGTCCTTATACTTTAGTTCATCGGTCTCAAACTCAATTACTGGAGGGCCGCAGCTCTGCACAGTTTTGATCAAGCACAGCTGATCAACTAATCAAGGCGTTCAAGACTCTAAAAACACCGCGATTATTTAGATCAGCTGTGTTTGATCAGGGCTGGAGCAAAACTGTGCACAGCTGCGGCCCTCCTTTTTTATAATAAATAAAAAGAACGGAATATTAAATGAGAAAACAGTGGGTGTGGCTTGTTTATTCTGCTGCGAGCTGATTGGACGTAGTAAAGTGGGCGTGTCATTCAGAGAGTTGGGGAAATAAGTTTACGGGGAGGTATTACAACATAACAGACTCCTCCTCCTCACCATTTGTTGTCATAGTGAAAGCTGGAGGGGCGTGGTTAAGTATGTTAGCCACACCCACTACCTCAGACAGACCTAATCTGAGGATGTAGCTCAAACCAAACAGGAAGTGGTTTGCAGATTACAGTTAAAGTGTCAGCTCATGGGGTTAGTTTTAACTCATGTGTAAGAGTGTAAATGTGGTGAAGCTCTGTACCAGGTTGACGAGGCGGCGCAGCCCGTCCTGCTTGTCGAAGAGCTGCAGAACGGCTCTGAAGGAGAAGCAGATGGAGAAGAACATGGTGGCGTGACAGCAGCCGGACGCATGAGAACACTCCAGCAGCCAGAGGGTGTAGCTCACCACCTCCGACAGCAGCGCGTGCGGCAGCATACACACCTGAGAGAGAGAGACACACAGACAGAGTGAATCAGAGCGGGACCATAACACATCACAACCACACCCAACAACAACAACAACAACAACAACAACGTCACATTACATCCCAACAACTCAACCACACACACACAACAATAAAACCTTGCTTAACACAACATCAACCCAACCACACACACACACACACAAAAACCTCATCACTCAGCATACCCCCCACCACACACACACACAAACACACACAAAAGACTGAGAGAACAACACGACAATATAACCACACCCAACATGAGACACACACACAACAATAAAACACATCACGTTACATCACAACACACAACTCAACAACAATAAAACTACTCAACCACACACACACATGCGCATACACACACCTCAAAATAACATAACACACAGGTCAACCACACACACAACCACATCACAACACCCCCCCCCCCCCCCCCCCACACACACACATCACAACCCATCCGCAAACACAGCAACTTAACTAGACAAACACACACACACAAACTAAACAAAAAAGAACATCCACACACAACACAACCCCACACACACACACCCTCTCCATGGCGTCCTGGTTGTATGCGAGGTAATAGAGGCAGAGCGAGACGCCGGTGGCGGCCATGGAGGGTCGAGGAATCTCCAGCAGCTTCTGCACTCCAGCGTGAGCCACAAACTCTGCTGCAAACTTCTTATGGAGGAGCAGAGAGGCCAGATACTGGAGGAGGAGGAGGAGAGAGACACACAATACTTTGTAAGAGTGTAATGTTAAATATTTGACTAGCGATTTCAAGCAGCACAGCAGACAGTTTGAGCAGCTGATGATAAACAGAAGGAGACACTGAAAGCCTCATTTACCAAGACACAAACTAAGGCCCCATTTACACTGTCAGGTCTTGATGCCCAGTTCTGATCTGTTGCCTATATCTGATAGGTTTGCCTGTCAGTTAACACATTCTTTTTAATTGTGACCCATATCCGATTCATGGGTTTACACTTGCCATATAATTTACGACGTTGTGAATGCATTAAGGCGGGTTCTAGCATTTGCGCCACACTAACCCTGATGGAAGAAACTGTCTTGCCTTTAGCTCTGAGAAATATGTGAAGTTCATCCAACTTTAACATGATTTAGAGGAGGAGGAGGAGGAGGAGGAGGAGGAAGGAAAGGGCCGTCATCACAGCTTGTGTGTGTGGTTTATATATGATGTCCTCCACTGCCTCATCTCCCCACAGGGCAAGAAGGCAGGTCACTTCTGTCGTCGACCACTGACCACTTTCCTCTTCCATATTTCCTTTGTTGTTGTTGTTTACCGCGTCAGCATCTCCACACACGCTTTTCCTTCTACATCATTAAACAGTGGAAAAGCACCACATTGTCACAAGTTTAATGACGTACAAAAAGGAACGCCTCAATAAACCCGATCTGCTTGTTTACATGAGAGTCGCATCAATACCTGTCAACCCTCGCATTTTTCCTAGGATTCTCCCGTATTGTACAGTTCTATCCCGCTATCATCCTGTAAAGGTGTTTTCCCATATTACTCCAGTATTTTCAGTCTTTTTCTGAAGGGTGGCGATAAACATTAAAGAGCCGATCCTCCCTATACACAACCCATACCGCCGCACCACCAGGGGCCGCCCCTTGCTCTTAAATGTGAGTCAGTTCTGTGCTTTCGCTTTATTTAGGCATGAAACACTTTGAAATAAATATAAAAAACGGCGGGATTCCCTTTCCTTTTCATTACAGGTGCCGTCGCTCCTCCTGTGCAATCCTCAAAACAGTCATAAAGCGGTGTGTGACTGTCAGACGCGCTCCATAGTGACAAACAGACGCAGCTTCCCAAACCCATTCTGTACACGCGATTAGATGCGTAGTGAAAGTGGATACTGGGTTTTGGGTGCGTGTTTGAACAGACATATACACATAATTAATAATAAATTATAAATAAATCACTTTTCCTAAATGAGCCTAAAGCATGAGGAAAGCAGTCGAATGCTTCATTATAGCGTTAGCTATGTGCATTGTTAAAGTGACGCCTCTGTTATTTAATGTAATCAAACTAAACATCATAATAAATGGGATTCATTCGCTGCTCTTATGTGTAATTTATACCGTGAAGATTAATGAGATTTGATAACCTGATTCTATTTGTTTATAATAGCTATTAATTGTAATAAGCTGAAAGGTTTTGCTAATTTATTTGCTGCTAATGTATATTATTTATTATTTATTTTAAAAATAATAATATTAAAACATATTACTGACTGTTTAACTGTTTATTTACAATGAAACAGCTCCAGAAGATCATATTTAGCAATTTAGGGAATTTTTTTTAATGGTGGTGGTGTGGGTGGGGGGACATATCCCTTATTTTCACATCCCAATGTTGACAGGTATGGTCGCATCGTCAAATCTCCCATTTACTTCCACATATGAAGGAGGCCTGAAACCCATCTCTGAATATCCAAACGCATGCGTTTATTTCATTTACACACTCTTAGAACAGACCCGATCTGTGTCACATATGAGCAACAACTGAACTGGCTCACATTTAACTGGCAGTGTAAATGGGGCCTAAATATGTGTGTGTGTGTGTGTGTGTGTGTGTGTGTGTGTGTTTCAGTACCTTCAGGGCCTCAAACGTGAGCTGGACGTCATTGGTCAGCTTCAGGTCCATGTAATGCATCAGCAGCTCACGAGCACCGAGCTGCATGAAAACAGCCAACAACTGCGCACACACAGGCCAACAATTACCCACACACACACTCAATCGTTACGAGATATGAAATACATTTCCACTTTCATAAGCCTTTACTTTACTTTGAGAATAACGTGAGGAAAATTACACAGTTTAAAGAGTCCCTATTATGTGTTATTGAGAATGATCTTCAACAGTGTGTACCGCAGCTCTAAGTGCAGTGAAATGTCCAGCTGAGGGTTAAATCTGAAAGTGCACAGTGTTTAACACTATTGATTCATCTATAAAAGAGTCAACTCATAGTTCCTCAAACGAATCGCCGTGCTTATGAGTCTTTAGCCGTTTCGGTATCACATGAACACGAAACATAAGCCCCGCCCATTTGTGCGCACGCAGACCGGGGAGATTCGAAACCCCCAACCCCGCCCACAAACAACAGGGGCGAGCAAAGGTTGCCAGATTGGGCGGTTTTGAATTTGACTGTGCAGGTAAAAACCTTTTGGAGAGGGTTTGGACTGGAGTCAGTCAGCTACATCTGGCAGCACAGAGAAGAGCACTGTAGCAGACATGTGCTCAGCTGGATATTATAGGAAGTGTGCAGATGAACCAGAGATGAGACTGTGAAGAGTCAGTGGTGGAGGTTTATCTCTGCAGAAATGCCTCAGCATTATAGCCCAGCCTTGTGCTGTGTTCCTCTGAGGAGCTTCTGAAATCTACACGCTTACACCGGAGGATTCAGAGCAGCGTTTGTTAAAGGAAGGAGCAGAAAACACTATTGATGTATGCAGGGGCGGACTGGCCATAGGGAGCAGCGGGACATTTCCCAGTGGCCTGACGGTGAATCTGGCCTGCTATCCAGCAAGTGTGAGTGCGTGCGATTAAAACGGTCGGCTCATTGTTTTCTCCAGCTTGTAAATGATGTATTTAATTGTGTTTGTAACTTGTAACCGCTTGTAGTGTCTCTGGTTAACTTGTGTTCTCATATCGCGTCTAAAAGCACGTTGTAAACGCGACGCGTGCCGCTTTGTTTACGGATTAAAATGCGTTTGTGATCTCGTGTTCCTCTGCTGTTTGTCGCTGCTATGGCTACATCAGCTCTCCTACACACGTGCGGCGGTCCTGTTTCATAATGGTTCAGCTTTTGCCGCTGTGTGCATTAATACTGCATGTGTGTCGCTGTTTTTACTTCTGGTTAAGAATAGAGTGATATTCTCCCGACTCCCGGGAAAAACAAGTGTTGGCAGATATGCTCACGCACACACTATGACTACTTCACTATTGATCAGCCGTGGTGGGCATTCTCTTGCGCTGAATGATGTCGACCAATCGCAACAGACTGGGTCAACCGTCCAATCAGCGCAGTTTAGCATCGCGCTAAGGAGGGGTTTGGGAACAAATGAAGCGCTGAACGATTCATATAGGAGTCGCTGGATAATGAGGTAAAAATAAATGCAGATTATAAGACAATTAAAGTGTTTTTTGACCATGCGTGCAGATCAGCCTGCTGCTGGAGACCCCCAACACCAAAATATGACCCTTTTAATGTATAATAGGGGCTCTTTAAACACAAGTGCAGTGAGAGTGTGTGTGTGAGTGAGTGTGTGTGTGTACCTCCTGGTATTCCCCCAGCGGTGTGAGGTACATCAGGATGAGCCGCTGCTCTGTGCCCGGTGTGAGCGGCTCCAGGCTGTAGTTGTTTCCGATCACCCAGGGGCTCATCTCCGTCCAGCTGCTGTTGGAGAGCTCGCTCAGGCTGCGCTCCGGCTCCGGCATGGAGAAGTTCAGCTTCTGCTTCAGCCTCCCTGCGCTCTCCTTCTTCCTCCAGCTCCTCAGGGTGTCCGCGGGGCCCTCGGGCTCCTCCAGCGGGGCCGCGGCCGGCTTCATCAGACCCTTGAGCCCCACAGCGCCCCGGCCTGCACTCCTGAGCGGCTGCAGCTCCGCTTCACAGTCTTGCTTCTCCACGGGAGCGCTGGCGGTAAACTCTCCGTCCACAGCCTCCTCGTCCAGCGGCAGCAGCGGAGCCGGACTCCTGCTCAGCCGTTTGCTGTCCTTGCGGCACTCGGTGTCTTTATCCTGGAGCTCCCGCAGTCTCTGCAGCATCAGAGGAACCTGCAGTGAAGAGATGCATGTTAAAAGGGGTAGTTCACACAACAATTCACCACACACACACACACACAATACTCAAGAAATGAAGCCTTTTTTGCTCTGCAACTGATGATCAACACTGTCCCTCTCCCCAGCAGCAGTCGAGAATGGATGATTATACCGTCATGGCTTTACAATCAATCCTGTGATTATATACAGCTGTGATGGATCTAATGCACACGTGAGCAGCTGAACGCGTCGCAGCAGGACTCACCAGCACCGAGTTCTCCTCTCTGTAGTTGGCAGCGATGTCCTGGTTCTCCATGGCTCCTGCCAGCAGGCCTGTGGCGTAAATCCTGAGCGGCTGATCGGCCTCTCGAGCCCACTTAAACAAGCGCTCCACGATCCCCTCCTGACAACAGAAATCACACCTTTTACATCTCCCTGAAAAGCCTTATATAACACTTTACTGAAAGAATTATCAAGAAACACACTAATTAACATCAGGTCAGCTCTAATAATAGTGTTTGTATGAGTATTTAGTGACTATTTTTGACCGTCTCCGCCTCTTGAATCATACATTCAGCTTTAATCTTCATCTGCTTTGCTCTAAGTTAAACAGACATTTGCATTAACATCTATTTTCTGTATTATTAGAATTTCAGTAGAGATGCTCAACATAACCGATTAACCGTTAACCGAAAGGGTGTGTTTGTAACCGATTATTGGTCTCAGTTAAGCGATTAAACAATATTATTGTATATATTTTGAATGTTTGGCTGCATATGGAGCCGATCACGCTTTACACGTTGAGATGTGCATCCTGTGAATGGTTTACTAATGGCTGCGAGTGTTTTGCGAGCTGCTTACGCACCCTGCGCGCCTTGCTGTTGTGCACTGTGTACACGCAATTGAAATAGGTCACCTCTGAGCGGATAAAGCGCGTTATGTCAGTCGCGTCTTTCATCCTTTAATCAAATGAAAGCAGAGGCAGGGTTGCTGTTGAGGTGACTGCAGTGTTTGTGTTGTCAAGAAAACTACGGCGAACTCTTGATGATGGAGGAGAGACCTATGGTCAGTTTCGAGTTATCCAGAGCTGTATGACTTTATCAACACTCACACACAACACGGCTCAGCTGATTCAGTCGTTCCCTAATGACATACTAAAGCACACCGCACGTCAACATAAAGGCAGTGTGGTGCGCCTCGCATTTTTAGAACTGAACGGCTCGGTGTGATCGGCCCCTGATGTGCAACATAGAGACGGTAACACATGCAACCACACATGCCTACAACACAGTTACCAAAGCAGCAAAATGAAAGAGGAATATTGCAGTTTGACACAGACGAGTTGTCAAACCAGTGCTGATGCTGATCGCCTCTGTCCTGGATCTGCTCATAAACTCAACAAATAGGCCATATTGTTGATAATTTAGTGTACAACTAACAAACTCATTTAGAAATGTATAGTTATTAATAGTTCTTATATAATATATTCTCATATAATAGCCTGCACAGACTAATCTACCAGTCAAACACATCCAGATATGTTCTTGATTTCTGCATAATGATAACTCTGCACCAAACTGAGGCTTTCATTCTGTAGCTCATAAAAGATGTAAATTACTGCAGTGTCATATGCAGACAACGGAATTGTAATATACTATAGCAGCCTTTACTTTACTAAAGTCAACACATGAGCCTTAAGGTTCACTTCACATGCAAGCGCGCACACACAATCATAAGACATAATCTCTACACTAATGACCTCTATAAACATGTTGACAGAGGTTTTGCCATATAATACTAACAGCAGAGCATTAATTAAACGCATACTTTCTGTGAAGCGATCGATTTGAGGTAGTTTGATATTTTTATTTGACGGAAGGTAAAAAACATGATTGGACAGACACAAAATACACGTAAAATATACAAAATCGACACGTCATTTTTAAAATTAAATAATAATCTGACCAGTTAACGGTTAATATTCGGTTAACGAGCGGCGGTTGTCCGTTGGCAAAATTAACCGAAACGAGCATCCGTAATTTTTAGCGATAAAATCACATTTGGTTTCTGCGTTCTGGTCAGCTCTGCTACTAGTTTAAAAAGTTGAACAATAAATGAAACAACAGTTAGTAACAGAACCAAGAGTTCCCCATCACATTCACTGATTTTGCATTGTATTACATTACTAACGGCTTCAGTTTACTCTAGATTATACATTTGCTGTACTTGTACATCATTCCAGTTTAAGGAAAATGCCAAAAATGACCCACAATTCTGCAGTGAGTCTCATTCAATCAACAGAAGACTTATGATCTGACCTGTAAAAGCTCTGGGGGTGTATGTGTACGCATGTTTGTTTATGTGTGTGTATGTGCATCATACGCGTGTTTGAAATGTGTGTGTGTGTGTGTGTGTGCGTGCGTATGTATGAGTGTGTGCAAAAGTGAGTGCGTGTATGTGTACATGTGCGCGTGTCTGTATGCAAGTAAGTACATGTGTGTGCATTTATGCATGCGTGTATGACCTTTTCCTGAAAGACGACGGCCGTCTCGAGTCCCGGCATGATGTTGAGCAGGAGTCTGCAGGCTGCAGTGTTGAGCGGCACCTCACGACTGCTCATCACATACGAGTTCACCAGCTACAACAACACAACACACACACACCGTAAAACAAACCGCACGTCTGTTCTTCACACATGGATTACTCATTTAGATGGATCTGGTTATTGACGATTTGACAATCCAGAATAGTTTCATTCTTTCTATCTATCTATCTATCTATCTATCTATCTATCTATCTAAAAACTTTTATATAATCTAATCTACACTCCGAAATAAAAGTGAAAAAAATATCTGTCAAGGGGTTGTTCTCTCCCCAAGCGGTTTGAAGAGAACATTTATTATTATGGACTCTTTAGATGCAAACACATGTTTATTTATTTGTATTTTAAAGCATGCGCTATGCTTTCTTTTACTCTCTATTGTCAGCACTTTGGTCAACTGTGTTGTTTTAAAGTGCATTATAAACATAAAATTTGTGATTTCCTATTTCCACACTCATCTTACCGCGTTCATAAAATCATCATTCTTGAACAATATCTTCAACAGGTGTCCCAGCATGCACTCTGGGTCTGCTCGGCCTATACAGCAAAACAAGAATGAGCTGATATTATTATTATTATTATTATTACATAATAATAAGACAAATCATGTGAGCAGTAATGCAGTGTATGCATGACCTGGATGGCGGTCATCAAACGGGTCAGGATCCGCTTTATGATACTCCTCCGTCTCTCTTTCAACAAGCTCCGAAATCCTGCACAGGTTAAGAGAATTAATAACATTATTCTCTATGCTCAAAATAGGATATCAAAGTCATTGATTTTGGTATTTTAGAGATGCAAAGGCTTTTGTTTTCCCGTATTTCTCCTGTATTTTCAGTCTGAAGGTTGGCGATAAACATTAAAGAGCCGATCCTCCCTATACGCAACCCATACCGCCGCACCACCAGGGGGCGCCCCTTGCTTTTAAATGTGAGTCAGTTTTGTGCTTTCGCTTTATTTAGGCATGAAACACTTTGAAATAAATATAAAAACGGCGGGATTCCCTTTCTTTTTCATTACAGGTGCCGTCGCTCCTCCTGTGCAATCCTCAGTACAGTCATAAAGCGGTGCGTGACTGTCAGACGCGCTCCATAGTGAGAAACAGACGCTGTTTCCCAAACCCATTCTGTACACGTGATCTGAAGCGGAGCGAAAGTCTGGGTTTAGGGTGCATGTTTGAACAGACATACACACATAATTAATAATAATAACAGCTAAAGATGTTGATCTTGATGGGTTTTTTATCCAAACACAACTAATTTTGTCCTAAATGAGCATAAAGCGTGAGGAAAGCTGTCGAATGCTTCATTATAGCGTTAGATGTGTGCATTGTTAAAGTGCGCACATGTTATTTAATGTAACCAAACTAAAATTATAAATAATGAGATTCATTCGCTGCTCTTTATTCAGAATGTGTGAGTTATACAGGGAGAAGATTAATGCGATCTGATAACTTGATTATTTTTCTTTATAATAGCTCATTTTAATAAGCTGAACTGTTTGCTAATGGATACTATTACATTTTCTTGTCTAAATAATAATATTAATAAATATTACTGACCGTTTAACTGTTTATTTACAACAAAACAGCTCCAGATTAACATATTTAATATGTTTTTTGTTTTTTTTTGCAGGGGGGGTTATCCCTTATTATGGCGGGCGTATCCTTTATTTTCACATCCCAATGTTGACAGGTATGCATCATTATATTTTACAGGAAAGCCTAAATGTTTTCATACATGTGATGTGAATGATGTGAGAGGGTATCTCTCTGCAGTCGTTACAAACTCAGGATTAATCGACAAGTAATAAATGTATTAATCTGCAGGTCACCATGAGTTATGATCCACACGAATCACAGATCAACCCTCATCTGTTACACCCCTAAACAACACACACACACACACACACACACACACACACACACACACACCCTTTCTCTCCTCTAGAGTAACTGTAGGTGTCAATATAGAGTCAGGTGATAAAGACATGCATACACACACATGCACACACACACACAGGTTTCTCCTACTTGGTGAGTATGTTGAGCAGCTCGCTGGACGCCCCCTGCTGCTCTCTCTCCCACTGCTCCAGCAGAGAACTGAGCTCCGCTTTAGAGTCCACACCGCCCTCACCTGCAGACGCCATCACACCTGTTCAACAACAGATAATCATATCAAGTTGATCGCTAAACATACTGCTAATACCACTCATCATCACCATTTTATCCTAAATCGTGAACAGCTAAATACACTAGTAGTTATGCTGTGTGAGTGTTTCCCTTCACTGCTGCAACGCCAACAGTTTTCATTTGTACGGTTTCATGTAAACATCAGAAATGTTTTGGAAACACTCATATAATGTTGATCATGCCAATGAAGCAAGACTGAATATGAATTTGAAAGAGAGAGAGTCACAGTGCATGTGTGTGTGTTTATATAACAACAATAATAATAATAATAATAATAATAATAATAATAATAATAATATTTCATTTTATTTGTAAATGGTGCCTTTCTGGACACCCAAGGTCACCTTACAACAAGCATCAACAGCCTTAACAGAACTAAAACAATTAATAAAACATTGCCGAAGAAGATTTGAAACGCATGTAAGGAGTTGCAGATACAGACACATCGTGAGCATAAAATAACAGGATTAAAGCAAATAAATAAATAGTCGACAGAAAGCCTGCTTAAAAAGATGACACACGAGATTTTAAAGTGTGACGACTATCACTGCTCCTTCGATCCTGGGGAAGCGAGTTTAATAGTCGAGGAGCTAAAGGATCTGGCACCCACTGTGCTTAATGGAGTGTGAGGGGGCACCAGGGAGAAGGAGTCGGCTGATCGGCACATCCATAACGCTGGAATTGCTCATACATATATATATATATATATATATATATATATATATATATAGGTATATTATGGTATACTCTAAATATTATGGTATGTTGAATAATAATATGATATATTGAATAATAATAATAATATGATATATTGAATAATAATAATAATATGATATATTGAATAATAATAATAATATGATATATTGGATAATGATTTATTATTTATATTCTTGTTTAATTACTATATGTATGTATGTATGTATGTATGTATGTATATATCTTTATTTTTAATTTATTTTTTCACTATTACTATTTACTATGTTCACTGTTTTTATTTTTATTATTATTATATATGTATGTTCTTTATAAATGATTCGGCAATACATTTGTAATATTTTTTAAGGCAATAAAGCAATTATTAAATTGAATTGAGAGAGAGAGAAACAGAGACATTGCATTGATGATTATTATATTACACAAATATACTGAATTATTCCAAAATACTGATGTTAAATGTAGTTTATTCTGATTAATTGTTATTTTCTTTTCACATTATTTTATTACTCTTCTTATTATTACTATTACTACTACTATTTAGTGTGTTTAATGTGTTTTTATTGTTTAATATGTGTATTATTTTCTTGTAAACTTTATAAAGGCTTTGGCAATACATTTGTAATGCTAATAAAGTGATTATTGAATTTAATT
>CAIGQQ010032672.1:411999-423331 GCA_903798035.1 Danio albolineatus | reverse complement strand
TGGTATATTGAATAATAATATGGTATACAGAATAATAATATGATATATTGGATATTAATGTATGTATATATCTTTATATATTTTTTACTTCTATTTACTGTGGGGGGTTTTTATTGTATATGTATGTTCTTTTATTTTTATGTAAACTTTATAAATACATTTGTAGCATTTGTCATGCCAATAAAGCAACTATTGAATTGAATTGAGAGAGAAACACACACAGATAGGGAACAACATAGATAGACACAAACACACACCACTAAACAAAACACACACATTTAAGCACTGTTTTACATGAAAACTAAGTGCGTTTTATAGTATTAGTGTTTATAAAAGAGAGAGAGAGAAACACACACACACACACACACAGATAGAGAGAAACATAGACACAAACACACACCGCTAAACAAAACACACAATCACCGCACACATCTAAACAGCGTGTGTGTGTGCGGCCGTTTTATAATATGTATGTGTGTGCGTTGTATAGTATATAGTACACACACACACACACACACACAGACACACAGCCTGGGTGACACAAACACACACAGTCCTCCAGCATGTGTGTGGTGTTTACAGTGTTGTGTGGTGAAGTGTGTGTTGGAGACTCACCTTCAGCGAACACACACACTCACATACACACTCTCCCGGTCGCGGGTAAACACCTGCTGTAGCTCTACCGGCCGTCACGGACGCGTCGCGAGCGCCGGAACCGAACGCGCAGAGCCGCTGCTGTCACTCGCGTGTGTGTGTGTGTGTCTGCCTTTAGCAATGTGCTGCAACTTTCTGATGGCGAGCTCTGAACGCGTCATAACGCTGCGACGCGACGGCGGCAGCGCGTCTGTGACGTCAGACGCACGCTCCCGTTTCTCCCCTCACCCGTTAAGCGGTTGTTGCTAGAAGGGATACAGCTGCGGTTATTTAATGTTATCAACGTCTAACCCTCAAAATAACATAAAAACCGAGCATTATTTATACATTAGTTAAATTATCCATTAATTGAATGCTATTAACAACTACCCCAGCCCTCATAATGTAAGAACACCGAGTACTCACACACTACGACCAATTTAGTTCATCAGTTTCCCCATACACACATATATATATATATATATTCTTTTTTACTGTATATTAGGGTATACATAAATATAACGCATAAATAGCTAAACAAATAATATTATCTTTATATATTTTAGGTGCTCCAGCTGATTAATGTTCTCTTGATGTTCCTCCGCTGTCCACCAGAGGCCGCCATCAGCGCACTCATCCTGGACTACACTTCCCATAAGCCCCACACCATGAACCGATCACTCATACACCCCTTTAACACTCTCAGAAATAAACAAGGAGCACTTTTAAGTTGTTGAGAGTCTAATGTGAACACTTTAAACTCTGTGAACCAAAGCTGCAGACTTTAATTTCAGTATGATGATGTATTTCAAACTAAAACAGAATATTGAGTAGGGGGCGGGGCTTTATTAGATGGATCCATATATGTTGGCATGTTTCTAGTATGGATTGGCATGTTTCTTGCTTTGTGGTTGCTAAGGTGTTGCAAGGTGGTTGCTAGGGTGTTCTAGGTGGTTGCTAAGGTGTTACTAGGATGTTCTGAGAGACTGCTAGGCGGTTACAAAGCCATTGCTAGTGTATTTTGAGTGGTTGCTAAAGCTTTGCTAGGTGGTTGCTTAGGAGTTCTAAGTGGTGGATAAGCAGTTGCTAGGGTGTTCCTGGGGCAGTTGCTAGGTGCTTGCTAAAGCATTGATAGGCAGTTGCTAGGGTGTTCTTAGTGGTTGATAAGGTGTTGCTAGGGTGTTTTGAGTGGTTGCTAAGATGTTGCTAGGGTGTTCTGGGTGACTGCTAATCGATTGCTAGGGCGTTGCTAGTGTTTTTAGTGGTTGCTAGGCAGTTGCTAAGGCATTGCTATGAGGTTGCTAGGATGTTCTGAGTGGTTGCTAAGGCGTTGCTAGAGTGTTTTAGGTGGTTGCTAAGGTGTTGCTAGGGTGTTCTGAGTGACTGCTAGGTGGTTACCAAGGCGTTGCTAGTGTGTTTTGAGTGGTTGCTAAAGCTTTGCTAGGTGGTTGCTTAGGTGTTCTGAGTGGTTGCTAGGCAGTTGCTAGGGTGTTTAGAGGCGGTTGCTAGGTGCTTGTAAAGACATTGCCTGGCAGTTATTAGGGTGTTCTAGATGGTTGCTAAGGTGTTGCTAGGCAGTTGCTAGGGTGTGCTCAGTGGTATTGTTCTAAGGTGTTGCAAGGCGTTTATTAGGGTGTTTTGAGTGGTTTCTAGGCAGTTGCTAGGGTGTTTTGAGTGGTTACTAAGATATTGCTAGGGTGTTCTGAGTGACTGCTAGGTGGTTATTAAGGCATTGCTAGGGTGTTTTGAGTGGTTGCTAAAGCATTGCTAGGTGGTTACTAAGGTGTTGAGTGGTTGCTAGGGTGTCCCGATATGGTTGCTAGGTGCTTGCTAAGGCGTTCCTATAGTGTTCTAGATTGTTGCTAAGGTGTTGCAAGGCAGTTGCTAGGGTGTATTGACTGGTTTCTAAGTTGTTGCTAGGTGTTTGCTAGAGTGTTCTGAGTGGATTCAAGGTGGTTGCTGGGGTGTTTTAAGTGGTTGCTAAGATGTTGCTAGGGTGTTCTGAGTGACTGCTTGGTGGTTGCTAGGGTTTTTTAAATCGTTGCTAGGCAGTTCCTAAGGTATTGCTATGCGATTGCTAGGGTGTTCTGAGTGGTTGCTAAGGCATTGCTAGGGTGTTCTAGGTGGTTGCTAAGGTGTTGCTAGGTGGCTGCTAAGGTGTTCTGAGTGACTGCTAGGTGGTTGCTAAGGCATTGATAGAGTGTTTTGAGTAGTTGCTAAGGTATTGCTAGGTGGTTGACAAGATTTTCTGAGTGATTGCTAGGCAGTTGTTAGGGTGTTCTAGGTGGTTGCTAAGCAGTTGCAAGGGTATTCTGAGTGGTTGCTAAGGTTTCGCTAGGCATTTGTTAGGGTGTTCTGAGTGGTTTCTAGGTGGTTGCTAGGGTGTTCTGAGTGGCTGCTAAAATGTTTCTAGGGTGTTCTGAGTGACTGCTAAGCGGTTGCTAGGACGTTGCTAGTATGTTTTAGTGGTTGCTAGGCAGTTGCTAAAACATTGCTAGGTGGTTGCTAGAGTATTTTGAGTGGTTGCTAGGTGGTTGCTAAGGTGTTGCTAGGGGGCTGCCAGAGTGTTCTGAGTGGCAGTTGCTAAGGTGTTCTAAGTTGTTACTAAGGCATTGCTTGGGTGTTCTAGGCGTTTGCTAAATAATTGCTAGTTGGTTGCTAAGGTGTTGCTATGGGGCTGCCAGAGTGTTCCGAGTGGTTGCTAAGGCATTGCTAGGCAGTTGCTAAGGTGTTCTGAGTTGTTACTAAGACATTGCTAGGGTGTTCTGGGCGATTGCTAAGGCATTGCTAGGCGTTTGCTAGGATGTTAAAGATGGTTACTAAGGTGTTGATAGGCTGTTGCTAAGGTAGTCTAAGGTGGTTGCTTTGCGGTTGCGGTTGAAGAGGTGTGGCTAAGCATATTTCACCCAGAAAAATAAGAAAATGACTGCCATTGGTCAGATTGAAACTATACATTCCCAAATCAACCGTTTTTTTTCCTCACACAATACTAACGTCAAAGTCGTCACAAAAATCATGCAAATTTTAGTCGAGACTGCTAGATGGTTGCTAAGACATTGGTTGGTTTTATCAATTTTAAGACATTGGCTGGTTTTATAAGCCTGGACTTTGCAACCAGTTTGACAAAGTTAGTATTTCCATGACTAAAAATGGTATATGATGGTATAAATTGTAAATAAACAACCGAAATCATAAAAAGTTTCTTGTTTTTAAAGCTGAAAGGATGCCCATCACTCGAACACTCGTCAAATCATGGAGCACTTTAATATCAATGCTGAAACAATACGTCATTGTTGATTTGATTTATTGGTGAGATCTTTCAAATCCCGCCACTGCAGCTCTCTCTCAATAAAGAAACGGTCAATCTGCTTATAAAACAGTTCAATATTTACTGCAAAACATTTTTACAGAGTAAAACTTGAAAAAAGGTGACAAAAAGAACAAAATAAATACAGGAGATGGACAGTAAGGCCAACAGCAGAACTCCACACACTGAACTGCGTACACATTTTTTGCTTAAATAATCGGACATACAGTTTCCTAAAAGTAAAACCCAGCAGAGTCGCTCATCAGCACGATTACCTCCTTACCTGCTAACAACCCACACTCCTCAACCAATGAACACAGCACAAATGATAACACCGAAACACACACTTCTAGACGAATTCTCACATGGAAAAGACGGCAACCACACACATTCAGTGGCTTCTCAACTCTTTTGCTAATTTAATTTATTCATTTATTAAACTTCACTTTCAGACGAGTCTGTTTTGATATTAGCAGGATTCTTAGTTACATATGAATTCGTTAATTTGGTCATTTACATAATTTGTTGCAAACTAAGATACTTTGATATATTATAATAAACAAAAATAAATGGTCAATTAGCATGATGAACAGGGTATATTGTGAGCTGTTAGCAGATAAGCGCAATAAAACTAGACGACACACTGTCCTTCTACTCTAAAACTGATATATTTCATAGTAAATTGTTTTAAAAAAGCAACGACAACAAAAAAAAACTACACAAATTTTTAATTCCAACAAATTATGAAACATAATTAGCCCTGTCGTAACGAGGACTGGTAAGTTCAACCAAAATATTACAAAGGCTTCATACGGACATGATGCTCTTGTACGTATCTATATATATTTATTCATGTATTTATATATGTGTGTGTGTTTTTTCGCACACGCTGACAAATTTTGGCACTAATACCGCCATCGTATTTCTGACGCGCTGCGGAACGGTGCAGCGGCTGGCGTACAGCGAGACATTCAGATTTGCGTTGGCTGTCCCGAACGCGGGAGCTATAAAACGAGCCCGTCACAGAATGACGAATACATTAACGATAAATGCACACAGTAAAGCCCTTCTGGAAACGAAAACACTCATGGACGAATACACTAGACGAGGAGGAGGAGGAGCTGATACGTCAGCGCTATCTCACGGAAATTCGTAACTTTTTATTTAGTTGCTGATTTGTATTAAATTATTACATTTTGGGGGCAAATTTTTTAAAAAATTGTACGTTTTATACGAAAAAAAATTGTACGAATTTCAGTGCGATTTTCTCATTAGCCAATGGGGGTGGAGTTAGGGGTGTGGCTTTTGGGTAGAGATTTTTAAAAAATTGTACGTTTTTATTTGAAAAAAATGTGTACGAATTTTGGTGGCATTTTCTCATTAGCAGGAGGGGGTGTGGTTAGGGGTGTGGCTTTGGTGCACACATTAAAAAATTTTAAAAACGTTTTTAAACTAAAAAAAAAATTTAACAAATTTTAGTGCGATTTTCTCTTTAGCCAGTGGGGGTGGAGTTAGGGGTGTGGCTTTTAGGGCACACATTTTTAAAATAAAATTTGTATGTTTTAATACAGAAAAAAACATACAAATTTCTACAAATTAGCCACTTTTCTAACGAATGCGTAAAATAGTTACGTTTCCTTGTGAGATCGGGCTGGATACTTCATAATTCATATCAGGAACAGGGAATATTTCGGATATTTGAGCTAAAATACGCCTCCTGACCAAAAGCAACCATCTAAACGCAATATTTTCCATCATATTAGTTGGCGAAATACAAAAACAATTGCAGAAATAGTTCTCCCAGAAAATGCAGTTGTGTTATTTACTCACCCTTTTATTTTTATCACCCATTTTTATTATAATTTTGAAATTATTGTTCTTGTTGTTTTGATGAAAGCATTTAAAAGAGACAGTTCACCCAAAAACGTTAAATTACGCACTATTTTATCTCCTTCAGTGTCGGGTATGAGGAATATTTTGGATATTTGAGCTAAAATCCACCTCCTGATCTTCTAACGCAATACTTCACATTATATTAGTTGCGAAAAAAAACAATAACAGTTGAGGAAATAGTTCTCCTAGAAAATGTAGTTGTGAATTTTCAGATTCAAAGGTGGGTTAAAATGATCCAGAATTACTTTTACTCATGGATGAATACACAACATGAGGAGGAGGAGCTGATACGTCAACGATATCTCAGAAATTCGTAACTTTTTTGTTTAGTTGTTAATTTGCATTAAATTTAACAAATTTTAGTACGATTTTCTCAATGCCCAACGGGGCGGGGTTAGGGGTGGGGTTTAGGGGCACACAATTATTATTTTTTGTACAAATTAAATTGTACGAATTCGCAGAAATTAGCCGATTTTCCGATGAATACATAAACTAGTTAAGTTTCCTCTTGAGATCAGACTGGAAACTTCTAATTCATGTCGGGTATTAGGAATATTTTGGATATTTGAGCTAAAATACGCCTCCTGACCAAATGCAACTTTTTAACGCATTATTTTACATAATATTAGTTGCGAAAAGGACAAAGACGATTGCACTCCCAGAACATGTAGTTGTGAATTTTCAGACTCAAAGGTGGGTTCAAATGGTCCAAAATTCCCATCACTCATGGATGAATCCACTACACGAGGAGGAGGAGGAGCTGACACGTCAACGCTATCGCATGGAAATTCATAACTTTTTGATTCAGTCGCTAATTCGTATTAAATTGTACAAATTTTAGTATGATTTTCTCAATGAGGGCGGGGTTAGGGGGCACACATTTAAAAAAAAACGAAATTGTACGTTTTTATGCAAATTAAATTGTACGAATTCATAGAAACTAGCCGCTTGTCTGATGAACGCATAAAATAGTTACGTTTCCTCGTGAGATCAGACTAACACTAATTCATGTCGGGTACGGGGAATATTTCGGATAGTTGAGCTAAAATACGCCTCCTGACTAAACGCAACCTTCTAACACAATACTTTACATCATATTAGTTGCGATATTACAATAGCGCCTGCAGAAATAGTTCTCTTAAAACTCAAACTTAAAACTTTAACTGACTCAAAGGTCAGTTAAAATGATCCAATCATCCCCATCACCACGTGTCTGCTCAACAGAAGGATGAAACTCAATGAAAGCAAATGAGAAGTTTTCATTTTTGGGTGAACGATCCCTTAAAGTGTGCATTAGCGGAAAACAGCGCAATACAATCCTCGTTTCCACGTGTCTTTCCATGTTTCTCCATCAGAGACATTATCCCTCTGTTGGGTCAGGGTGAGCAAACAGACACTCGTGTTCTTCAAAATCTAGCATGTGTGATCTCTGGAAGAGCTCCTGGTTATGTTCAAAACAAGCAATCGATCGATCGATCAGTCGATCCCAGAACAGATTTAGGCAAAGCATTACTGCGGGAGGGAGAGATGGGGATAACACACACACACACTTCTTCATCAGACGGACATCATGCAGTGCCTGTGGAGGCCTTCTGTAAAGTTTACAGACCTTCCTAAAGTTTACACTGGGAGAGTTCACTTGAAGCGGGTGTTTATAATCGTCATATGACACATGAATGTGAACGAGATTGCTTATAACAACTGTTATTAAGGCTACGTCTACAGGCTCCATACTATTGTTTTCAATTCTCTCCATCATCAAAGGTGGGTTCAAATGATCTTAAGTTACCATCACTCATGGAAGAATCCACTACACGAGGAGGAGGAGGAGGAGCTGACACGTCAACGCTATCTCATAATCCCAAATTCATAACTTGTAAGTCATAAATGACTTATCCGTAGCCGGATTGCAGGGGCAGCAGTCTTAGGAGAGAACCCCAGACTTCCCTCTCCCCAGACACTTCCTCCAGCTCCTCAGGGGCGATCCTGGGGCGTTCCCAGGCCAGCCGAGAGACATAGTCCCTCCAGCGTGTCCTGGGTCTTCCCCGAGGCCTCCTCCCGGTGGGAGATGCCTGGAACACCACCCTAGGTAGGCGTCCAGGAGGCATCCGAAACAGATGCCTGAGCCCCCTCAGATGGCTTCTCTGGATGTGGAGGAGCAGCGGCTCTACTCCTAGCTCCTCGCCCTGCTTAGCTTCATTGGGCGACCATTCGTTCATTTAATCCGCAGTTTTCTTTTAAAGACGTCTTGCCGCTATAAATCGTGGGACGTTCGAGGCTGTGAAGGGTCCACCGGTTGTGTCCTCCATTACCTGAGAAACGAAGGACACATTTTGAGACTGCGTTTGAAGGATCCGTGTCATCATGTAAAGTCATTTTCATCCACTTATCCAAGGTCGGGTCGTGGGGGCAGCAGTCTTAAGAGAGAACCCCAGACTCCCCTCTCCCTAGACTCTTCCTCCAGCTCCTCCGGGGGGATCCTGAGGCGTTCCCAGGCCAGCCGAGAGACATAGTCCCTCCAACGCCGGTGGGAGATGCCTGGAACACCACCCTAGGTTGGCGTCCAGGAGGCATCCGAAACAAATGCCCGAGCCCCCTCAGATGGCTTCTCTGGATGTGGAGGAGCAGCGGCTCTACTCTGAGCTCCTCCCGGGTGACAGAGCTCCTTATCAATAAGGGTACGCCCTGCCACCCTGTGGAGAACTCCTCTCGGCTGCTTTTATCCAAAACCCAAAGCTCATGACCATAGGTGAGAGTAGGAGAGTGGGTTAAGTGGTAAATCGAGAGCTTTGCCTTTCTGTTACCTTCTTTACCACAACAGACCAGTACATTGAGCGCACTACTCCTGCCGCTGCCTGTCAATCTCTCTCCATCCTTCCCTCACTAGTGAACAAAACCCCAAGATACTTGAACTCCTCCATCTGGGGTAAGTTCACGAGACTTTCCTCCAACCTGGAGATGCCAAACCACCTTTTCCCAGTGGAGCACCATGGCCTCAGACTCGGAGGTGCTGACTCTCATAAAGGAGCCTTCAAATTTCTTCACAATGAGACCGCCTTTATCACACCGCGATGACGTAGCGCACTTCCAATGCATCCTTCGGAGGACGCAACCTCTGAAATAAGACACAGCTGATGTCCTCTTCGCATTTAAAATGTCACAACTCAGCAATTGATGCTTAATAACAGTTCTTATAAGCACGCATGAAATCACACATGCCTTTTCATGATCATAAAGGTGTCATAACAGTCTTACGAACACCTGCTTCAATTAAAGTGCAACCAACACACACTCTGTGAGGTTTCTGTCTGTTTTCCCTAAGAGTTTCTAGTCCAAATATCTCCAAACTTTTCAATCAAGAAGCATTTATTAGAGAGTTAATGAATATTGTGCTGTTTTCAGAACAAACGAGTCAAACAGAAGTGAGATTTCCATTAAAACAAGCTAAATAATCACATTAAAATGACATATTTTAATGAAAAACTCACTTCATTGCTTCTGAATTCAACACAGTCTTCATTACCGTCCAATAAACGCTTCCCGATTTAAGGATATTTCGATATTTAGACTCGAAACGAAGCGTTCCTGCAGCGTATTCTCACACCGACTCTCACACACGAGTAGAAAGCACAGTTCGTCCGCACTTATAACACTACAATGGTAACTGCGACACACACGATATATGACGTAGATTAAATGCTCTCCAGCATGCAGTGTGTACTGTATATCTGTAGCTTGTGTTGTTGGTATTATTATATGTGTTGTACGGCACAGGCATACGGTACAGGCATCTGTACAACAACACCCCCAGAACAGCGGCGCCACCGTCAGGATGAGCCTCAGACATCTGGCGCTTAGTGTTCTCTCCATACATGCTCATATTTCACCCCAAAATCAAGTTAAACGCTGAGGTTTGGGCTCGTTTGTTGTATAAATATCTCTAAATTCGTATATTAAGATGCATGTATTGGACAAGTACAAAATATTGATTTATTTTAAGACATAATGACTCAAAATTAAGCGAGTTTTTGATTTAAACGAGCAAAATAGTGTGTTAATGAAGTCGTGTTATGTCAAAAAGACAAATATGATTATGTTTTGACCACATTGGGAAATTATTTAGCTTGTTTTAATGATAAACTCACTTCATTTTGACTCATTACGTCCGAAAATAAATCAATATATTGTACTCATCTAATAAATCCTTCTTAATTTATATATATTTTTAGATATTTGCCCCATAAACAAGACATAAAACGGTGCATTTGTGTATTTCCTAACACAAAGAAGCAATGAACAGTACGTTTATTAAAGTATTTATTACTGTTAGTCAATGTAAATATTGTTTAGACTGTAATAACGCATTAGTAAATGCTGAACTATGATGATTAAAGTTCGTTATTAGTTCATGTTAGTAAGTATATGAACTAATAATTCATTGTTTTAAAGTGTGACCACAAAAACAAGCACAAGAAGTGTGTCGTTAGAATTATATCACTGTAAAAATACGGCGTTTTAGTCGATGAATGGATGCATACATATTTAGTATACACGCATAAATAAATATAGATGTTAATATTAGGCATTGAAGATCAGATAAAATAATACTGAATATATTTTGATATTTTGCACCACACGGAGTTAAATAATATTCACATTAATATTATGTTATTCATGTCAAATATGAGTTATTGTTGTAATATTTCCCAAGTGCTGTTTAACGGAGATTTTTAAGCATGATAATTTAATTTAAATAATAAATAATTTATTCGTTCTTTGGCGTGATGATGCAGGTAATATTTGACTAGTTGTTCATTGTAAGATACTAGTATTCAGCTTAAAGTGCAAATAATAATTGGAAATAAAGTGCTGATGTTGATAATATTGATTCTTTATTATTATTAAGTTAATTCCAGCTAGCTAAACTAAATAAGACTTTCTGTATTATAAGAAATAATGTGAAAAATGTCCTTGATTGTGAATATTAATATTGATAATACTGAATACTTATTAAATAAAATAATAATTCAATTAACACGTGACCAGTTGAAAAAAATAAAAATATAACCAAAAAATGATTGATATATATATAAAATGAAAAAACAGTGAAAATATTGAATATTGATTTAAATGAATAATAATTTTGTTAATTCATGACCAAAATGAAATAAAAAATTTAAATATAATAGGAAATACTGTGAAAATGACTATTAGTATTGATGATATTGAATATTAATTAAACAAAATAATAAATAGTTAATTCCTGACCAAACTAAAACTAAATAATAACTTAACAGGCAAATTAAACATTTAATATAATAGAAAACACAGTAAAAATATCCTCACTCATCACTAATAATATTTAATATTGATTTTTAATAATAATTTGGCTCATTCCTGATTCAAAATAAAAGAAATAAAATAAAATAAAATTGGAAAAACTGAGAAAATATCCTTGATCATCAATATTAATATTGATAATATTGAATATATTTATAT
>CAIGQQ010032672.1:214010-224217 GCA_903798035.1 Danio albolineatus | reverse complement strand
ATATATATATTCTGTGTGTGTTTATATATTTTTCAGCTGTAATCTGTGTGTGTATCATCAGGTCTGTGTGTCCTCATCAGTCAGGATTCTCAGCCAGCAGCCGATTGGACAACGTTCCTGTCATATGCTGAAAGGGGAGGAGCCTTCAAGGCGTCAGCCACAGCAAAAGCCAATAGGATGCTTCCCCTGGCCTCTGGTCCCACCCCTTTGATAAGGAACTCCTGTTACTTGAAATCACTTTATCCTCAGCACTTTCACACTCTCTGTTGATGATCGGTCTACTGCTTGCTTACTCGTGATGAACTCTGCGCTCACACACACACACACACACACACACACACACACACACACACACACACACACACACTGGATGCTGAAAGTGAATGTTAACGAAGGCTCATCATGAATGTGTTTATCGGTCGGCTTTCAGGAGTGTTATAATCAGTTTATTAAGCATTAACCATCTGTTCTGTCACACACACACACGCCGTCATGCACTGATGGATCTCTCACAGCACAGGAGAACTCATATTTCACCCGAAAATGGAAGATTTTGCTTTAAAAAGCTCATTTTAGTGCCATTTAGTGTACATTTTAGACCCTCTTCGTTTAAGTTCAGCGTTATTTTCTGATAATGAAGCACAATTTCCTCCTGAACTCTCATCGCCATGATGAAAAAGACATGTTGTGTTGTGTTTTTTACACCATAGTAGCATTAGTTGTGTTGCTTTTATGTAATTAATGTACAGTATTGCGATATTTACAGTAAAACTCAGCGAGAGGATGTTTCTTAAAGGCACAGTACACCCTAAACAATGAACATTTCATCATCATACACACAAAACATGACTTTCTGAAGACAAAAACGACCATATTATAAACAAAAAATACTATTAAAGTAGTTTTATTTTCAGTATTTTATTAGCATATCTTGATTATACTTACTCAAGTGTGTCAGTGCTGACCGAGCTTTATTTTTAGGGTGCACTGTCTCTTTAAGAGACATCAGCTTCAGCTTTATGCAATAATTGTCTCCTTCTGAAGAGAAATGCTGTTGTCTTCTCAGGTGTGTGTGTGTGTGAGGTGTTTATTTGGGGAATGTACATACGTATGTTGTGTGAGGATCGTTATGTTCAGTGTTTTAGGATGATGGAGAGCTGTGGCGGGCCACTCAGTATCACACCCGACTGGATATTAGTCTCCTGAGGGAAAACTGTGACTTTAAGGAGCAGATTCAGCTCTTTTCTCTCAGTCTGGAGGAGGATTGTGGTGGATGTTGTGTAAATCTTGCATTCGCTTGGCTTCTGTTCTGTTTGAGACCTTTGAATCAGTATTATTGAAAGCGTTTTATGTGTACAAAGTCTGTCTAATGGAATATCAGTCAATTAAAGAGGATCTGGTCACTGCTGTGGCTCTCGGATGTGTTTGTTAAAGGGATAGTTCACTCAACTCATCCTTCTAAAGATGTTTCTTGTGTTGAACAGAAGGAGATACTCTGAAGAATGCTGAAAAGGTTTGAAATGCCAGTAAATGATGGCACATTTAGCATTTTTGGGAGCACTGTCTCTTTAAAATTATTGCAATTAATTTAATTCATCTTTATTTCTCTTGCGCTTTTACAATGTAGATTTTGCCAAAGCAGTTTCACATAGATTATAGCAAATGTAAACAGTGTCAGTCCAGTGTTCAATGTTGGAGTTCAGTTCAGTGTGGTTTAATATTCACTGCTGAGAGTCCAAACACTGAAGAGTAATCCATCGGTGCGCAGCTCTACAGGTCCCGAACCATGCGAGCCAGAGGCGACAGCGAAGGAACAAACTTCACCAATTGACCAAAGTGAAGAATTAATAAACCTGGAACTGCTCAGGATACGGCCTGGTCCAGGATTATGGAACCATGGGATCGTCTCGTCGCAAGTCTTGGAACGCATCAGTGGCGCTGCATAGTCTCTGGGGGCCTCGGGATGAGCATCCCCAGGTGGAGATGGAGATAAAGGGAATAATTAGCATAGCTGCTGTTCATAGTGTATATAAACGAGATGCGTTACACAGAGCCAGAATTTACTTTTTGTTTGTTTTATTTTATTTTAATATAATTTGTTTTACTTTTATCTTATTTTTATTTCGTTTAAATTTGTTTGCAATTTTTGTAACAGTGAAACGTAAATTGTAAATGCGATAAAACATGACAAGTATATCTCCAAATTTAGTTGCAAATATGCAAAATAAAAGGTTTAAGAGTTTAATGTGTATTTCTGTGGCAATTTTTTCTAATTTCATGACCTTTCAGGACTGCAACAAGAAGATGCGGAAGATGACAGACTCTCACTCACTTTCGCAACTCTACACATCCTGTGTTTCTCGCAGCAGAACTCTCCCTCACAGCTGGCGCGTTATTATGGAGACAAAGTAAATATAAACAGCAGACAGAAATAAAGCAGCTAAACAACTTTTAGGTGTTTACTGAAAAAATAGTGTGACTGCAGAGTGATTTTGGATGAAAACGCCATTCCCAAAGTTAGTTTTAAAGACCTCAATCAGCTGGATCAGGTGTGTTTAATCAAGTATAAAGAGAAATCACTGATATCATACATCATTTTATTTGATATATGATGGCCTGAGCTGTGTTGTGAAGTCTTGCCTTTATTACTGATTACTTTATGACATATTATCCTTTCTTTCTTTATTGTTCTTCCTATTCACAGTGTCAGTTTATGTATCTATGCTTTTATATTCAATTCAATTCACTTCATCTTTATTTGTATAGCGCTTTTACAATGTAGATTGTGTCAAAGCAGCTTCACATGCATTATAAAAAATTGAAACAGTGTCAGTCCAGTTTTCAGTGTTGAAGTTCAGTTCAGTTCATTTCAGCGTGGTTTAATAGTCACTGCTGAGAGTCCAAACACTGAATAGTAATCCATCGATGCGCAGCCCTACAGGTCCCGAACCATGCAAGCCAGAGGCGACAGCGGCGAGGAAAAAACTTCACCAATTGGCGAAAGTGAAGAATTAAAAAACCTCGAGAGAAACCAGGCTCAGTTGGGCACGACCATTTCTCCTATGGCCAGACGTCTTGTGCAGAGCTGCAGTCTATGGCGCCGGGGCTGGAGAACGCTGGACATCCATCATGGAGAGACCACAGGCGGGTCACCGGCTGGTCAACAGGCTGGCCCTTTGGGAACAATGCGAGGACTCGTCTGTCACAGGGATCGTCTTACAGGAAACTGTCTCATGCTCTCCATTCCTCCATAACCACCACAGCAGCTGCTCAGGATACGGCATGGTCCAGGATTATGGAAACCTCGGGAATAATAAAAAACAGACTAACATGAGCAGAGATGCCATTCAAATTATAATGTGTTTTGGGAAGTGTTCCCGGCTCCGGTTGCCCTAAATAATGCAGACTAACAATCCTTTAGAGGATTTGGATTCCAAAGCATTTGTGTTTTATGTGTATGCTAATGTAAAGAGATGTGTCTTTAATCTAGTTTTAAACTGACAGAGAGTGTCTGCTTCCCGAACTGTGCTAGGAAGGCTGTTCCAGAGTTTAGGTGCCAGATAAGAGAAAGATCTACCACCTACAGTTGATTTTGATATTTTGGGAATAATTAATTGTCCAGAATTAATTGAGCGTAGCGGACGTGATGGGCTATAATAAATCAGGAGCTCCTGCAAATACTGGGGAGCCAAGCCGTTCAGGGCTTTGTAGGTAGTCAGTAAGATTTTAAAATTTATACGATATTTAATAGGGAGCCAATGCAATGCTGAAAGAACTGGAGTAATATGATCATATTTCTTTGTTCTAGAAAGCACTCTAGCAGCTGCATTTTGAACTAGCTGAAGTTTGTTTATCAGGCCAACAGGGCAGCCGCCTAGTAATGCATTACAGTAATCCAATCGAGACGTCATGAAAGCATGAATGAGCTTTTCCGCATCAGACATTGATAGCATGTGTCGAAGTTTGGCAATATTTTTAAGATCAAAAAAAGCAGTTTTACAGATGCTTGAAATCTGGCCTTCAAATGACAGGCTGCTATCAAAAATCACCCCCAAATTTTTGACTGAAGATGAGGACTGAACTAAGAAACCATCAAGGGTTAGACAGTGTTCTAAGTTTTTGCGTGTGAGATTTTTGGGACCAATAAGCAAGACCTCAGTTTTATCTGAATTTAGTAATAAGAAGTTATTAGTCATCCAATTTTTAATATCAGCTATACAATCTGTTAATTTAGTAAATTCAAACAAATTACCAGGTTGAGAGGAGATATAAAGTTGTGTATCATCAGCATAACAGTGGAAGCTAACTCCATGTTTTCTAATGATATCACCTAGCGGTAGCATATATAGTGTGAAAAGTAAGGGACCAAGAACTGAGCCTTGTGGTACCCCACAGTGTACTTTTGATCTGTATGATGTCTCTTCATTAACTGATACAAATTGATAACGTTCAGATAGATAAGACCTGAACCAGGCCAATGCAGTTCCTGTAATACCAGCATCATCTTCAAGCCTATCAAGGAGAATATTATGATCAATTGTATCAAATGCAGCACTGAGGTCCAATAGCACTAAGAGAGAAATGCAACCACGGTCGGACGACAGAAGGAGGTCATTTGTGACTCTTAGGAGTGCGGTTTCTGTGCTATGAAATGCTCTAAATCCAGATTGAAATTTTTCATAAATATTGTTTCTTTGTAGGAAGGAACATAGTTGAGCAGATACGATTTTTTCTAAAATCTTTGATAGAAAAGGCAAGTTTGAAATTGGTCTATAATTTGCTAGTTCTTTAGGATCGAGCTGTGTTTTTTTAAAAAGAGGCTTAATGACAGCTAGTTTAAAAGTTTTAGGAACGTATCCTAGGAGTAGGGATGAATTCAAAATGTTAAGAACAGGTTCAGAAACTTCTGAAAACAATTGTTTTAATAATTTGGTCGGTATGGGATCTAGCATAGACGTTGTTGATTTTGACGAATTTATCAGTTTAGATAATTCTTCCTCACCTACTGTTGAAAAAATTTGAAGTTTATCCATTACCGGTCTACAATGCTCTAATTGGGACGAGACTGTAGGAGGCAGACTGTTGGTGCTTATTTTATCTCTGATATCATTAATCTTGCGTGTGAAAAAGTTCATAAAGTCATTACTGCTATGCTGAGAAATGCATGTTGATGCTTTATTTTTAGTTAGATTAGCTACCGTGGTAAACAGGACCCTAGGGTTATGTTTATTTTCTTCTATTAAGGTTGAAAAATAAGCAGATCTGGCTGACGTTAAAGCTTTTCTAAAGTTAAGCGAACTTTCTTTCCAGGCCAGACGAAAAACTTCTAGTTTTGATTTCTTCCATCTACGCTCCATTTTCCGGGCTGCTGTCTTTAAGACACGTGTGTGCTCATTGTGCCATGGCGTCGGATTTTTTTCCCTAATCTTTTTGAAGTGTAACGGAGCAACTATATCTAACGTATTAGAAAGGACGGAATCAATGGTTTCAGTTACAGTGTCAAGCTCTTCTAGACTGCCTGGAATGTTATAAAAATTAGACAGATCAGGTAGGTTACTAACAAAATCATCTTTAGTGCTAGCGGTGATCGTCCTGCCATATTTGTGAATAGAAGATGATTTTGTAGAGCTATCAATGCACAATAAACAGGAGATTAAATAGTGATCTGAAATGTCATCACTCTGCTGCACAACTTCAACATTATCAATATCAATACCATGTGATAATATTAGGTCTAAAGTGTGATTATGTCGATGGGTAGGCCCTGAGACATGCTGTTTCACTCCAACAGAGGCTAGTATGTCTAAGAAGGCCAGCGTTAAAGCATCTTTTTCATTATCTATATGAATATTAAAATCACCAACAATTATAACTTTGTCTGTGGCCAGAACTATTTCAGATAAGAAATCAGCAAATTCTTTTGTAAAGTCGGTATGGTGCCCTGGAGGCCGATAAACAGTTGCCAGTACAAATTTAGATTGAAATGTATTGTTTAAATTGTTCACTGAAATATACATCACTATTACTTCAAATGAATTATATTTGAAATCAGATCGCTGAGTAGCACTAAAAATATTACTGTATATTATGCCCACGCCTCCACCTTTGCCTTTAGGACGCGGCTCATGTCTATAATGATATCCTTCAGGTGAAGACTCATTTAGGGGCATGTAATCATCTGGTTTTATCCAGGTTTCTGTTAGACAGAGAGCATCTAGCTTTAGATCAGTTATCAAATCATTAATAAAAAGAGTTTTAGATGACAGCGATCTAATGTTCAATAATGCGAGTTTTATTTTTTGGTTAGCTTTATTTTTTATTTTTTGAACATCAATTAGATTATTACCTTTAAATGGATTTGGGAGTTTTTTATATTTAGAGGCTCGGGGAACAGACACAGTCTCTATGTTCTTATATCTAGGTGATTCTATGTGCTGCAGATTATTTGAGTTGGGTAAACCGCGGAGACTAGCAGACGGTTGGTTGAGCCAATCTGTCTGCTCCATCCATAGATATATATATGGGATGCTATTAGATGACAATAAATCTATCTGTCTATCTGTCTGTCTGTCTATATATATATCCGTCCATCCATCCATCCATCCATCCATCCATCCATCCATCCATCCATCCATCCATCCATCCATCCATCCTCCTATCTATCCATCTTTCTATCTATCCATCTATCTATCCATCTATCCATCTATCCATCTATCTATCTATCCATCTATCTATCCATCTATCCATCTATCCATCTATCTATCCATCCATCCATCCATCCACCCATCTATCTATCTGATGGTTGGAGTAAACCCGTGTTGAGCTGTGGTCCTCCAGGTATCGAGTTTGACACCAGTATTGTAGAATATCTACATCAAGCTATTGTAATATATTCAGCAGGTTATTAATAATCTAATGAACAGATGGATGTTGATAAAGGTGTAGTTCTAAATGATGGGCGCAGAGGTATCGACTGCCATCATCACTTCCTGTAGCAGCTTCAGCACTTCCTCTGTTGTGTGTCTGAGCGTCTGCACCTGCACTCTGATCTCAGCCTGTGCACTTTCACTTCATCTTTAGCATTCTTGCAACTCTTTCCTGTGCTAAACTACCCCCACACTGGAACACTGCATTCTCCATTACACAACAATGTCAACAATGTGCTTTACTGTGTAACGCAATCATTTACAACAGTTGATCTGTTCAGCGAGCGCAGTGATTGGCTGAGTTTCTGAATACTGACATATCAATTATGGCTAGAGGTTATGAACTGCACTGTAAATAATATCTGTTATATAATATCTGTTAATATCCAGCCTTGTGCTGTGTTCCTCTGAGGAGCTTCTGAAATCTACAGGATTCAGAGCACCGTTTGTTAAAGGAAGGAGCAGAAAACACTATTGATGTATGCAGGGGTGGACTGGCCATAGGGAGCAGCGGGACATTTCCCAGTGGCCTGACGGTGAATCTGGCCTGCTATCCAGCAAGTGTGAGTGCGTGTGATTAAAACGGTCGCCTCATTGTTTTCTCCAGCTTGTAAATGATGTATTTAATTGTGTTTTGTAACTTGTAACCGCTTGTAGTGTCTCTGGTTAACTTGTATTCTCATATCGCGTCTAAAAGCACGTTGTAAACGCGACGCGTGCCGCTTTGTTTACGGATTAAAATGCGTTTGTGAGCTCGTGTTCCTCTGTTGTTTGTCGCTGCTATGGCTTCATCAGCTCTCCTACACACATGCGGCGGTCCTGTTTCATAATGGTTCAGCTTTTGCCGCTGTGTGCATTAATACTGAATGTATGTCACTGTTTTTACTTCTGGTTAAGAATAGAGTGATATGCTGGGAGACCGGGGGGTTAGTTTCGGGGGTGAGGTGTCTGAAATACGGGCGACTCCCGGGAGAAACGAGTGTTGGCAGATATGCTCACGCACACACTCTGACTACTTCAGTATTGATAAGCCGTGGTGGGCATTCTCTCGCGCTGAATGATGTCGACCAATCGCAACAGACTGGGCATCTGTCCAATCAGCGCAGTTTAGCATCGCGCTAAGGAGGGGTTTGGAAACAAATTAAGCGCTGAACGATTCATATAGGAGTCGCTGGATAATAAGGGAAAAATAAATGCAGATTATAAGACAATAAAAGTGTTTTTTGATCATGCATGCATATTAGCCTGCTGTTGGAGACCCCCAACACCAAAATATGACCCTTTTTAATGTATAATAGGGGCTCTTTAATCACTAAATACAGTAAACAGCTAATTAAGGGAATATTTTTACCGTTTATGTAAATTAATGTAATTATTTTACTACCAGAAAGAGCTTTATTGCAGGTGTGCTTACTCATACTAGGGATTTATGCAATTTTCTTATGTGATTTACTAGTAATTTATACAGCATGTCCTTTCTAATTGTAATGTTTATTCTCTATTTGTTTGTTCCTTTTATTATAATGTAAAATAATGTTAGTCTACTGTATTCGTCTACTTTTTTATGCTATTATGCACTAAAACAGATTGTTTTACAGCTAGTGTATTTGGCTGGAGTTACTGTAGATCAGCACATTCATCCGTCTGCAGGTGTTGTGGGTTAATCCTTTAAGACAGACAGACAGACAGACAGAGAGAGACAGAGAGAGAGAGACAGTCTGTGCTCAGTCCTAAATACACTCGGCCAGACAGACGGTGAGTGTGTGCGCATGCGCAGCAGGAGCCCGCGCGCAGAAATGCAGAAGTGAAGACGCTGGAGCGGCGGCCATTAACATCTGAAGCAGCGATGGCGGAGTATAGATCAGTCCACAACCACTCAGGTACTGACTCAAACTCTACTATACACTCTTTTATTAACTTATATAATGTGTCTCTGTGATTGTGAGTTACTTTACTGACAAATATTGATCGGTGATGCTTAGTTTTACCTTACAGTCTTCATTTAAATCTTATTTTAACAGGAAAACCTATATTTCAAGCTAAAATCAAACAATATATTCAATTAAAGTTCATTTGTTTATTGCTTTTCACAATAATGACTGTTTCAAAGCAGCTTTACTGAAGGTGCACATTATTGCTGTACAACCAAAGTCGGATTATTAAAGTTATTAGTTACTATAACTTTATTAGTTACTAATAACACACTATTTAACTAGTAATTATTCGCTTTACACTGTTAAAGTTATGATAAATAAACAGATTATACATCATAATAGACAATACATCAAAATAAATCAATACAAAATACAATTAAATTAGCTTACCGTATAATTGTATCAACAAAACACGTCCAGGCTTTAAATAAAATACACAGTAGGATTGTAAATGGATATAATAAATATGTGTCTAATATATAGTAAATTAAGATATAAATGATGCTAAAATAAACACAAAGTAAGTACATTAGCATTGGCAGCTAAAAGATGACATATATTAAAAGTATAATGATACTATAACTGTACTGTAGTAGTGTATACTGTATATTTAGATTATGCTGTAGTAGAGTGTATAGTATTTAATGAATGGAGACTGTGGTGGACTAATAAATACTGTGGTGATTACTTTAGTGTGTTTTAATCATATATTACAGTGTTTACAACTCTTTGTTAATGAATACTGTAGTACTATAGTGAACTATAATATATACTGCAGTAAACTGTGGTGTATTGTAGTGTAATTATACCCTATAGTTGTAGAAAACGACAGTATTGAGTGTTTATGTTTGTATAAGTGTGTTAGCTGTAAATCACCACAACAGGTCAATCCAAGTACTTCAATTACTGTAGTAAGGTTAAAACACTAGTATTTATCACTATAAAGGCATCTATACTCATCAAAAGTACTGTACTACAGGTTACTATTGGAAATGGTAAATGTCCTGTAGTAAAAATAATGTTTAATCTACATTTAATAGCCTATACCATAGTAAACTGCAATGATGTGTGGTAAATCACACTTTGTTTGTTACAGTGACTATAGTAAAATAAATAATTACTTTATTAGTTAATTATTAAGGAAATAAATGAATATTAAGATGAGTTTTAAACTTCTTTACAATCATGTTTGATGTATTGTACACTAGTTTACTGTAGTAAACTATACTTCTACAGATATTCAGTTCACTATAGTGTGCTGGAGTACTACTACACTAGTAAATATCACAGTACACTGCAGTTTACTATAGTAATCCTACTGTTTGTGATTGTGTTGGTATGAATAGT
>CAIGQQ010032672.1:204010-211510 GCA_903798035.1 Danio albolineatus | reverse complement strand
AGGAGTCCTCAGCACCACACACACGTGAGGATACACACACACACACACACACACACAATATAATTAATTTTTTTAGTTTAAAAGAGTGATATATAAACTTCTTTTTTCCTAGCAACCACTTAGCAACCACCAACACACTATTAACAGTTTTAAACATTGTGTCAGTGACTCAAAACAGCCTAGAAACTACTTAGCAACCACCTTCAGCCCTTTAGTAACAATTTTGCAACAGTGTAGCAATGACTCACAACAGCCTAGCAACCACTTAGCACCCACCAACACTCTAGTAGCAGTTTTGCAACATTGTATCAATGACTCAGAACAGCCTAGCAACCACTCAGAAACCACCAAAACTCTAGTAACAACTTTGAAACATTGTAGCAACGACTCAAAACAGGCTAGCAACACCTTAGCAACCACCAAAACTCTAGTAACATTATGAAACATTGTAGCAATGACTCAGAACAGGCTAGCAACCCCATAGCAACCACCAACACACTAGTAACAATTTTAAACATTGTAGCGAAGACTCAGAACATCCTTGCAACCACTTAGCAACCACCAACACTCTAGTAACAACTTTGAAACATTGTAGCAATGACTCAGAACAGGCTAGCAACCCCTTAGCAACCACAAACAAACCAGTAACAATTTTGAGACACTGTAGCAATGACTGAGAACATCCTTGCAACCACTTAGCAACCACCAACACTCTAGTGACAACTTTATAACATTGTAGCAATGACTCAGAACAGACTAGCAACCCCTTAGCAACCACAAACACACCAGTAACAATTTTGAGACACTGTAGCAATGACTCAGAACAGCCCTACAACCACTTAGCAACCACCAACACTCTAGTAACAATTTTAAACATTGTAGCAATGACTCAGAACAGCCTAGCAACCACTTAGGAACTACCAACACTCTAGTAACAATTTTAAAACAATGTATAAACAGCCTAGCAACTACATAGCAACCACCAACACTCTAGTAGCAGTTTTGCAACATTGTAGCAATGACTCAGAACAACCTAGCAACTACTTAGCAACCACCAACACACCAGTAACAATTTTGCAACACCATAACAATGACACAGAACAGCCTAGCAACCCCTTAGCAACTACCAACATATTTGTAACAATTTTGAAACATTGTAGCAATGCCTCAGCTCAGCCTAGCAACCACTTAGCAATCACCAACACTCTAGTAACAATTTTGAAACAATGTATCAATAGCCTAGCAACTACATAGCAACCACCAACACACTAACAATTTTGCAACAATTTAGCAATGACTCAGCTCAGCCTAGCAACCCCTTAGCAACCACCAACACTCTAATAGCAATTTTGCAACATTTTATCAATGAGTCAGAACAGCCTAGCAACCCCTTAGCAACCACCAACACTCTAGTAACAATTTTGAAACATTGTAGCAATGACTCATAACAGGCTAGCAACCCCTTAGCAACCACAAACACACCAGTAACAATTTTGAGACACTGAAGCAATGACTCAGAACAACCTAGCAACTACTTAGCAACCACCAACACACCAGTAACAATTTTGCAACACCATAACAATGACACAGAACAGCCTAGCAACCCCTTAGCAACTACCAACATATTTGTAGCAATTTTGAAACATTGTAGCAATGCCTCAGCTCAGCCTAGCAACCACTTAGCAATCACCAACACTCTAGTAACAATTTTGAAACAATGTATCAATAGCCTAGCAACTACATAGCAACCACCAACACACTAACAATTTTGCAACAATTTAGTAATGACTCAGCTCAGCCTAGCAACCCCTTAGCAACCACCAACACACCAGTAACATTTTTGAAACACTGTAGCAATGACACAGAACAGCCTTGCAACCCCTTAGCAACCACCAACATACTGTAACATTTTTGAAACATTTTAGCAATGACTCAGCTCAGCCTAGTAACCACACAGAAAACCTGTCAGTCAAACCTCAAGCTGTCAGACTCTGTTTGCTAACTCTGTGTGTGTGTGCGCGTGTGTGTGTGTGTGTGTGTGTGTGTGTGTGTGTGTGTGTGTGTGTGCAGGTGTGTCCAGCTCCACCCGTGTCAGTGTTCTGTGATCCTCCATCCTCCATCAGACTGTCCGCTGGTCTGTCGCCCACTACTTCAGGATCCGATCTGGAACACGCACACACACTCACACACACACACACACACACGGCTCCACATGAGCAGCACAGATGATGACCAGCACTCCTCATCCAGCAGATAAATCCTGTGAATGTTTATCATTTGTGTTGTGTGACGTTCTGAATGTTTGCAGATGAGTTGAGTATTAATCAGTGTGTGTACATGATGTTCCAGGAGCTCTGCAGTGTTAGCACACAGTGAACATGTTTACAGAGAGCTGAGGAGCCTCATCTGGATCAAATAATCAGACTTATGACAATACGATACTCAAACTAGTGCAGCTTTTGATCAACTGTAGTCGAGCAGGCTGTGTCGAATGAATTTAAACAAACTATTTCTCAAGTGTTGATGACTGTGTGGGAATAAAAAGGCTGAATCCTGAAGCGCTGCAGACTCAGTTATGATCATAGAGGAGTTTCTCCATCTTCATCTGATAAATATGATCATTTGTTCCGGTAAACAATCAGCTGATGTTCATTTATGGGCTTCTGTAGTTTGGACACACATTTCCGTCTTGTTTCGTGGATGATGATGACGGGATTTGTGTGTACTGTCTATTTAAGAGCTGAACAAACTCAGCCCGCAGCTGTATCCTGTCAGTCTGATTGATCAGAGAGTCACTGCTAGTGTGACCCTCCATGTGAACGTGTTCAGATCTGAAGCAGCGTGGATGAAGACTGCTGAAGTGAAGCTGTGTGTGTGTGTGTGTTTGTGTGTGCGAGGATTATTTTTGCACGCAAACGCAGGAACAGGCCAGCAGAGGTCAGCAGAACATCTTTGACGGCAGACTACGTAAGTTTAAGTGTGTGAGTCTCTCTGTGTGTGTGTGTGTATGTGTGTTTGAGTGAGTGAGTGAGCGTGATTGTCTGAATGTGTGTCTGTATGATTGTGTGCGTTTCTTGAGTGTGTCTCTGTGTGTATTTGAGTGTGTGTTTGTTTACAGAGAGTCTTGTACTGTTCTCCATCATCATCATCAGTGTTGTGGCTATAACTCTATACATAAATTAGTCCTGCAGCCAATAGAAAGCCGTTCCTCTGGTCATGTGACAGGAGTAAAGCCTCTTGTAGTGTATTTCTTGCACAGATTTTGAATGAAATGAGCATTTTACATCAATATCGGAATGAAATCTTTTCAAAAATTGTTTAATTGGATAAAATTTGTTGATTAATTTAAATGACACTTCTTTGACCTTGTTGGTGAAATATTTTTGTTGCAAAGACCATATTTTTCCTATTTCAAACCTCTAAATATATAACTCCAATAAGAGATCACAGGGGACACTGTAACAACCTTCTCAATAAAAAGAGATCAGTCATGACGAGCACAGCTCCGCTCGAGGTTTACAATCTGATTCTGCACTTGGTGTATGGAAGGCATTGGTGTGTGTGATCTCTGTACCACTGTGCCGTGAGCTAACGCTGACCTATTAGTGGAGATACAGCGGAAGGATATTATAGTTCCCATTGGTGTTCCTATTTAAGTAAATATTTATACAATATCAGCGCTATATAATTATTGTGATATTCTAAAATCTCTGATCACTCAGTAAGTAAAACCCCCCAGAAAAGATCGATACTTTTACTTAAGGATCGATCCTTTTGATACATTCTCAGTATCTAAAATATCGATGCCTGAGGATCGATCCGCCCATCCCTAGTGTGCAGCATCCACCTGGATGACGCGACGGCAGCCATACTTTTTTTTTTTTTTTTTTTTTTGTCAGTGAGGGGATTTTTAAAAAAAAAATTTATTAGTGAATGAAAATATACAACCACAATCAGGATATCAATATAAGAGAGATACAAAGAAGGGAAAATACAATTTACATTAACTGCAGAAAGAAAAAGACTAACAAAACAAAAGGAAAGGGGTAAGTTGATAGACAAAAGATTAAGAGCATTATAGGAAAGCTATCTAGATCAAATCAGAATCAAGAGACAACAGTTCTTCATATAGTACCAAAAATCAGACACATTTTTTGTTGTTACACACTCGGAAAGATTTGAGTAGAGAGTCAACTTCAATCAGAAAATGTCGAAAAGTAGGGACAGAAGCCATGTATTTTTGTTTATGAATAAAGAATTTTCCAAACAAAATAAAAAAGTTGAAAATAAATTATTTTGATTTATGTGCAGATTCTGAGTAATAACAGATATTTTCTTTTAAGCTAAAAGATTGTGCAAAGGTAGGAGGGGTGTTTAGATACTGATACATGTCGAACCAAAATTTCTGCACAAATTCACACGTAAAAAATAAATGTATTAAAGTTTCGTCATCCTTACCACAAAATGTACAATTACTCAAAATATCAGCATATTTGGAAACAAATGAGTTAGCCGGATAGATTTTATGCAATATTTTAAAGTGAATTTCTTTAGTCTTGTTTGGAAGAAAATATTTATGAGGCAACAACCAAGTTTTTCTCCAGTCTATATTATCGATTAACGCACACCAATGGAATCTGCCTCGTGGAACAATACGATTTCTTTGCTGAAGAATTACATGAATATGTTTATTATTACATTATTTATCATGAATGTCAATGCCATCCAGTAGTAATGCTGATTCCTTCATATTTTTTGAGTTATATTGTATAAGACTTTTGACGAGAAGCATTAAACCTGTAGGGATAGCTCTAAGAACAGAATTAAATTCTTTGAAGGGAATAGGAAAGTCAAGAACAGTCATAAAACGTTCATAAGACAGTACGTTACCAAAATCAAAATAACTGAATTAAGCCTCTATCAAACCAATTAGTATAAAAAAGAGATTTATTTCTAACAGTTATATCCATATTGTTCCACAAGATAGTTCTGTGTGGTGAGAAGTTGTGAAGGTAGCACAGCTTCCGTGCAAGAAGAGCCTGCTGATGAAAACTGGCTAATTTTACCGGAAGTTTACCATACAAGAAATTACATTTTAAAGTAAAGGGGAGACCACCGATTTTATTAAACATATAATTAGGAATGAACAACCATAAATAATTTGGGTTTAATAAACATCTTCTTAGCCAAATTATTCTAAATGCATAGACAGATCTAAAAAAGTCTATGGCTTCAAGTCCCCCCTCATTTCTACATTGTGATATCACTGCTTTTTTTAATTTGTGGGGCCTGTTTTTCCATATAAAGTTAAAGAAAAGTTTATTAATATTTTTAATAGTGGCATCAGTTGTATACAGAGAAAGTGAAGGGTAGACAAAGCGAGAAAGACCTTCCACTTTTGAGAGAAGAACCCTACCATATAAAGAAATATCGACAGCAGCCATACTGCAGACATCAGCTGTGGTGGAGTGATGAAACCAATTATGATATGGGGATGGTTAGGAGGCCAGTGGGCAGAATTGGGATTTTTAATGACCCCAGAGAGTCAGGACCTCTGTTGAACGTCTCATCGAAAGACACTTCAGTACTGTCCCTTTAAATAATCATAAACAAAGGCGCTTCCTCTTGTTCAGGTACTTCAGCTTACTCTAATCCTCTCCGTTTGTACTTCTTTGGTTTCACTTCAGCTTTTATCTGCGTTTGAGTACAGTTTACAGTAAAACAGGTCAGTGTCTGCCACAGGTATGGAGAGTCGGTTGTTTTCTTAAAGGGGCAGTACACCCGTTAATCATCACTCTGATAATTTCCTCCTCCAAACCTGTTTGAGTTTCTTCTGTTGAACACTAATGAAGGATTCTGGGAAAACACACTCGACTTCCACAGTATTTCTGTTCCTATCATGTCTGTTTCTTCAGAATATCTTGTCTTGTGTGTAAACTCGTAGGTTTACAGCCCCTTGAGTGTAAGGAGATGAAGAGGGTGTGTTCATTTCGGGGTGTACTGTGCCTTTAATAAGAACCTGTGCGCTGATTGATGAGTGGTCAACAGATTTGAGGATGGTTCGTTCTCTTTCGACCTTTATGCGTGTGTTTCTCCCGTGTCAAACACACTGTGATGTGCGTCAGATTCCTCAGAGTAATGACATTACTGTATGATTATGGGTGTCGCATGAAAGAATTTAATTAACGTCAAAAACTAAAGCTTTAAATGAACACTAATAATAGCAGAATATAAAAACACACACATCATTCACACTCTGCATGTTTACATATATACAGTATTTTACATCTGAAATAATAATTGGGTTTGTGTTTGTGTGTTTGTGAGTGATTAAGTCTGTGTGTGTGTGAGCATTTGTGCATGTGTGAGATTGTTTACATGAGTCTAAGTGTGTGATTTTGTGAATTTTAGTGTGTGTGTGTGCGTGTGAGTGATTGAGTCTGGGTTTGTGTGTGAGTGTTTACATGAGTCTGAGTTTGTGAATTTGTGAATTGTAGAGTGTGTCTGTGTGTGTGATTGAGTCTGTGTGTGTGTGTGAGCGTTTGTGCATGTGTGAGATTGTGTGTGAGAGTGATTACACGAATCTGAGTGTGTGATTTTGTGAATTTTAGTGTGTGTGTGTGTGATTGAGTCTGTGTGTGTAAGTGAGTGTTTGTGCATGTGTGAGATTGTGTGTGAGTGTTTACACGAATCTGAGTGTGTGATTTTGTGAATTTTATTGTGTGTGTGTGTGTGTGAGTGTGTGAGTGTGAGTGATTGAGTCTGTTTGTGTGTGTGTGTGTGTGTGAGCGTTTGTGCATGTGTGAGTTTGTGTGTGAGAGTGATTACATGAATCTGAGTGTGTGATATTGTGAATTTTAGTGTGTCTGTGTGTGTGTGTGTGTGTGTGTGATTGAGTCTGTGTGTGTGTGTGAGCGTTTGTGCATGTGTGAGAGTGTTTACATGAGTCTGATTTTGTGAATTTTAGTGTGTGTGTGTGTCTGTGATTGAGTCTGTTTGTGTGTGTGTGAGCGTTTGTGCGTGTGTGAGATTGTGTGTGTGAGAGTGATTACGATTCTGAGTGTGGGAATTTGTGAATTTTAGTGTGTGTGTGTGTGTGTGTGTGAGTGAGAGAGACTGTGTATGTTTGTGTGTGAGTGAGTCTGATTTTGTGTGTGTGTGAGTGTGTGCATGTGAGTGAGAGTGAGTCTGTGTTTTTTGCATGTGAGTTTGTGTGTGTGTGTGTGTGTGAGCGTTTGTGCATGTGTGAGATTGTGTGTGAGAGTGTTGCACGAATCTGAGTGTGTGATTTTGTGAATTTTAGTGTGTGTGTGTGTGTGTGAGTGAGAGTGTGTGAGTTTGTGTGTGTGTGTGAGTCTGTGTGAGAGTGTGTGTGTAATTGTACAAATCTGTTTGTGTGTTTGCGTATCTGACTGATTGTGTCTGTGCATGTGATTGTATCAGTCTCTTTATATCTGTGTGTGTGTGTGTGTGTGTGTGTGTGTGTGTGTGTGTGTGTGT